>JACWRQ010000129.1:30625-91814 GCA_014849955.1 Cryphonectria carpinicola | reverse complement strand
ATAAAAGAAAGCGTCGAAAAGAAAAAAAAAAAAAACAAGGAGGAAAATAAAACACAGAAAAAAAAAGGGATAAAAAGAGAAAATAAAAAACCGTCATCAAATAAAAAAAAAAAAAAAAAAAGGAGCAATCAACCTAAAAAATGAAAAAACCCCCCCCCCCCCCAATAAATAAATGTCCATTTCCCAAGCCGAACGTTTGCCCAATTATATTCTGATATGTGCTTTATTCGGGCAATTTGATATGTACATGAGGCGGTCTGGGGGTTGGTTCGGCTGGCCACGGTTGTTCCACTGCAGGTTCTGTAGGTAGAGCAGGGATCCCCCACTAATCTGATTCGATTCGACTTGAGGATAGTGGCTCTGAAAAGTAACGACTTGGCTTTGCGCGACTACCAACGAACTTTCGCCCTCTCAACAAAGGCACCACTTCTTTGCTCCGGAACCCCCCCCCCCCCCCCCCCCCTTCCTCTCTTCCTCTCCCCAACGACCAGGTTCGACCTACCCCGTCCGACGACTCGAGATGGTCACTGGGGTTCTCGTCTCCCTTCCCGACGTCCAATGCATGCTGTAGCGGCCCGCCTACCTGCAGCGCGATGTCTACGGGCACAGACGCTGGCGCAGGTGCAGTCCCGAGCACCTACGAGCGCCCTCACCGCTGCACGTCGATATAAGTCCCACAGGTCATTGGGTGCAAAGGCCTCGCTTGCCTGCCGCCTTGGTCAGATCCGATCCGTGTCAAGCAAGCCCGACAAGCCAGAGGGCAACGAGAACGAGGAAGGAAAAGAAAAAGGCGAACCATGCGCGCAGCCTTCTGCGAGCGCTGAGACGTCCGAAAGCACCCCCGAGACGAACAGGCAGCCTCTGTTCTCTCCCCTTTCCGGCAGGAGGAGAGCAGGTAATAATGGCGGTGGATCAGGCAGTGGTCTCCCACCCGTCAGCATTCCGCCATGGTTCCTAGAAGAGCACGTACGAATCTCGGGCTTGGAAACTCCCACGACCGAGAGAGTATGGCACAGGATATCGCAGCATACACAGCCATCCAGCTCTGCTCGGGATGCAGTCAAAGAGCTGGGGGGTATCTGGGCCTCCGAGCCTATGGAGGGGACGGCGGACTCGCCAGAACGGGCGATGGGGAGGGAGCTCGTCTCGACCATCTCTGCTGAGCTGAGCGCCACCGCTCCTCTCATGCGAGCTACCAAGGATCCGAAGCGGCGGCCCATCTCCTTACTCTACGTTCACAACTACAAGGGCAGCCGCGTCGCGAACGAGATGGTCAGCAACATCGGTGCGGAACTCGAGGCGGATGTTATACACCTGGATGCTGCCAAACTCTCGAGGATCGTGGGGCCGTACCTGGGATCAACACTCTATTTTGGCCGCGGCAACATGTCCATGCTGGGTTATTCTGCAGCCGGGGCCAATGGTCGATCTGCGTCCCCCACGACCTCGACAGTGGGAGGCGAAGATGACTTGGTCCTTCGCGGAATGAGCGTGATGAAGTTTCTACAACCAGCTGATGATCGGGCCACCTGGGATGATCTCAAGCTGACACACGTCCTTAAAGAGATTGTCAACGCCGCAGGCACCAAGAGGAAGACTAAGGGTGTGGAGTTGAGCAAACCGCAACCGATCATCATTCACATCCACAACTATGTCGAGTTGACAATGACAGCAGAGGGTGCATCCATCATTGGCAAACTCCGCACGATCGTAGACCGTCAGTGGCAGGATGGGTCCAAGATCATCATCGTTGGATCTGCCTCGAACGATCAAAACGCCTCGCCCAAGTGGCACGCCAAGGTCAAAGAGCTGAGCGAGCAGGACTGCTATCCAATCGTGTTCTCGCCCAAGGCGGACGAGTTGCCCGAGTTCAAATCCTGGGAGCAGGATGATTATCTTCAAGACAATCTGCTCAACATCAATTGGATGTTGGAATGCCTGAAAGCCGAGCCCATCCGTGTAGCATTGCCTCCCGAGGACTCAGACCTGGCATCGAATGACGCCGTGAAGGAACTGATCTCCAGCCTCTCAAGGTCCATACATTCGAACCACTGGATATATCGGCTCGCGACACAGGCTACTGGCGTGCAACGATACAAGGACGGACCTCTTGATATTTCAACGTTGGCTGAGGCACTCACACACATGAAGCGGGTGGACGAAGCACGTCTATCGATCCTTGGGATCCATTCCCCAGCAGCTTCAGCAGAGTCCGCCGCGACCTCCCCACCGTTGACATCCCCACTTGAGACCTTGATCTCACTGGGGAACGTATCTCCCGACCCCCCAGCGGGCCACCGGAAGAACCCCATGAACATGAACCTCGACGACGAAGAGAAGAAACTCTTGTCAGGCCTTGTAAATGTCGCAGACATGCACACGACCTTTGATGATGTAATTGCGCCGCCTGATGTTCGAGATTCGCTGGTCTCGTTGACGACTCTTTCTCTTCAACATCCTAGAGCCTTCTCTTACGGAGTGCTGGCTCGCGAACGTATACATGGCGCGTTGCTATACGGACCCCCAGGAACAGGCAAAACACTAATGGCTAAGGCCCTCGCTAAGGGGAGCGGAGCAAACATGTTGGAGATATCTGCGGCGTCGATCAACGATATGTGGGTGGGAAATGTAAGTTTTCCCGTCCTGGCATACTCACGACACCCTTAATTTTCTTCTTCCTTTGACGAGGACGGAAACGCTGACCAGAGGTTTCTTGCAAAACAGAGCGAGAAGAATGTTCGCGCCGTCTTCTCCCTTGCCCGGAAGATGTCACCCATGGTAGTGTTTCTCGATGAGGCCGATTCCCTCCTTGGCTCACGGGCAAGACAGCCAAACCGAGGTGGTTACAGGGAGACGATCAACCAGTTCCTGCGGGAATGGGATGGGCTCACAAACTCGATCAATACGCAGCAGATTTTCATCCTCGTGTCAACAAACAGGCCACAAGACATGGACGAGGCGGTCCTTCGTCGATTGCCGAGGAGGATATTGGTAGACCTGCCTCTCAAGAACTCGAGACTCGCCATCCTACAGTCTCTACTCCGCGACGAGGCCCTCGACGACGCCGTGTCGCTGGACAAGCTGGCGGCCGACACGGAGCTGTACAGCGGCTCCGACCTCAAGAACCTGGCGGTAGCTGCGGCGATGGAGGCAGCAAAGGAAGAGCTCGCCGCCAAGAACAACCACACCGGACCAGACCCCTACACTTTTCCGGAGAAGCGTGTGCTGACGAAGAAGCATTTTGACAAGGCTGTCAAGGACATCACGGCCAGCATCTCGGAGGACATGCAGAGCCTGAAAGCCCTGCGGAAATTCGACGAGCGGTATGGCGACGCGAGGAGGAAGAAGAAGAAGAGCCACATTGGATTCGAAGTGGTACCAACTGTGGACAGCTCGGAGGCGGCCCGGGTGAGAACTGGATGATAAGGAACAGTCTCTCTCTCTCTCTCTCTCTCACACACACACACACACACACCTAGGACCAATACTAGAGATGGAACGAAATAAAGATCTTATCATCGCAGACAACTAGAGGATATATATATATTCTTGCTCACGTATTCCCAAGAGTCACGGTGAGGGTGATCCTGAGTGTCAGCTCATCTTGTTCTTTTGTCAAGAGGGAGCTTTTCTTTCCTATGGACAGAAGAAAATAAAATAGTCTTTCGCTAATAGCTTGGGGAGTTATGGGTGCTCTTTAAGAGAGTTTATGACTCTCATCTTGACATTCGACGGCTTTTGCTGCATTCAGAAACTTTTATTCTTCTTTTTGGGGCGGGGGGAGACGCAGGATATTGGTTGTCGCCCATTCCTTCCGAGGGCCGCAAGGATTCATTTGCACAATGTCTTGCTGCGGAATACTGTCACAAGGGGAAGATATATATTCAAAGTTGACGGACGTGGATTACATTTTCAAATGTTGGTACAGTTCACAAAGGAGAAATTGATTGAGCTACGTTTTAACAACGCCATGAACTCGATCCTGGCATCTAAACACGGGCTTCCCTTTTTTACCCCATGCAGAAATGACACCTCCCCTTTTTATTCTACAGTGCCAACATGACCATCTTAGTTGTCCTTCTCCAGCTCCGCCAGAATCTTCTCACCCTTCGCACGAGCAGACGCGAAGTCACCAACCATGTAGAAAGCACCCTCAGGCAGGTCATCACCCTCGCCGGCCAGGATGGCCTTGAAGGAGGCAATAGTGTCCTTGAGGTCGACGAGCTTGCCCTCGATACCAGTGAAGACCTGGGCAACGGTGAAGGGCTGGGACAGGAAACGCTGGATCTTACGGGCACGCTCGACGGTGAGCTTGTCAGCCTCGGAAAGCTCGTCCATACCCAGAATAGCAATGATATCCTGAAGGGACTTGTACTCCTGGAGAATCTGCTGCACACGGGTGGCAGTGTCGTAGTGGTCCTGTCCGACGACACGGGGGTCCAGCATACGAGACTTGGAGTCAAGAGGGTCGACAGCGGGGTAGATACCGAGCTCGGAGATACCACGAGACAGCACAGTGGTGGCGTCCAAGTGGGCAAAGGTGGTGGCAGGGGCGGGATCCGTCAGATCGTCAGCAGGCACGTAGACGGCCTGCACCGAGGTAATGGAACCCTTCGTGGTGGTGGTGATACGCTCCTGCATACCACCCATGTCCACGGCGAGGGTGGGCTGGTAACCGACGGCAGAGGGGATACGACCCAGCAGGGCAGACACCTCAGAACCGGCCTGGGTGAAACGGAAGATGTTGTCGATGAAGAGAAGCACTAAAGGGGGCGGCGGGTGCGTGTGTCAGTACAACATGTCTAAGACTTCCCCAGAGTATACTTGGAATGAAATGACGTACCATCCTGACCCTCCTGGTCACGGAAGTACTCGGCAACGGTAAGACCGGTCAGGGCGACACGGGCACGGGCTCCGGGGGGCTCGTTCATCTGACCGAAGACCAGAGCGACCTTGGACTCGCCGTCGAGCTGAATGACGGAGGTCTCCTGCATTTCGTGGTACAGATCGTTACCCTCACGGGTACGCTCGCCGACACCGGTGAAGACAGAGTAACCACCGTGGGCCTTGGCGATGTTGTTGATGAGCTCCTGGATGAACACAGTCTTGCCGACACCAGCACCACCAAAGAGGCCAATCTTTCCACCACGGGCGTAGGGGGCGAGCAGGTCGACGACCTTGATACCAGTGACCAGAATCTCGGCGGTGGTGGACTGCTCGGTGAACTCGGGAGCCTCGGCGTGGATGGGCAGGAACTTATCGGTCTTGATGGGACCACGCTCATCGATGGGGTCACCGGTGACGTTCATAATACGGCCGAGGGTGGCAGGGCCGACGGGGATGGTGATGGGAGCACCAGTGTCGCTGGCCTTGGCACCACGTACGAGACCCTCGGTACCTGTGCTGGATTGTCAGAGATGACCCACTTCCAACAAAAATGACGACTGCCTGGTCACAACTCACCATCCATAGCAATGCAACGGACGACATTCTCGCCCAGATGTTGCTAGAGAGAAAATGTTAGCAATTGAATGTATTGAGCTTGAGGAGAATGTTGAAAAGGGGAAAGGTAGAGAGAGGCTCGGGGCGCGACGACGTACGGAAACCTCGAGGACGAGCTTCTGGTTGTTGTTGGTGGTCTCGAGGGCGTTCAGGATGGCAGGGAGCTTGGGCGTGTCGAACTTGACTGGAGAGGGGGTCAGCGAGGTCTAATTCGACGTAAAGAGAGAGTCTCTGGTTGAGCTCGATATCGAAGGGGTTCTTGGCGACTGACCGTCGACGACGGCACCGATGACCTGTTGTTGAGGTATTTTGTCAGCTATGGTCGCGGGTGGGCGGGTGGGTGATCGCGTCGCAAGGACGAGGTTGGTTGCGTACCTGGTAGATCTTGCCATCACCAACACTGGATGTAGAGGCGAATCTGCTGCTGATGGATGATCGGAAGGGGGAGGGTCGGGCAACGCGCCTGGCGGCAGAGGCAGCCACGAAGGTTGGCCTCGCGCGGGCAAAGGACTTGATGCCGCTGCGGGAAAATGTTGGTTAGCTCTGCTGTCCTGTCCTCGCCTCTTTTTTTCGCCGACGCCAGCCAGCGTCTGAGGCCTGCACACGGCTCAATTGGCCTCAATCGGGCGATGGACATGTCGAAAAGTAAAAAAAGGGGTGTCTGCTGACCTCTTGAACATCTTTCCAGATATTGAAGAACGACTTCTGATGGGAGTGGAGGTGGGCTGCTTGGTTCGGGTTGAGGGAAGAAATTGAGAAAACCTTGGAGGGAGCGGCAGACCAGAGCTCCTCGCTCGTCCTTCGCTCCTCGCTTGCTGAGTGGCAGGGAACTGCGAGCTCCGTTACCTTAGGCGCCGGCACGTGACGCGGAAACTACCGGGATCCGCCCATCAACCCGGGTGGACTTTTTCCTTACGTAGTAATTCTTGACGATGCACGGCACACTGAATTCACCGTCCTGATACCATCCTAACCTCAACATCGACAAACCATGTTTTTGCATTTTCCTTTCCCGATTGTAGATGGTGGAACTTGGTTGGATCTCCTTGGAGACAAATCTTATATAAAAACAGAATGAATAAGCATAACTTTTGTGCAGCGTCAGACGGATCATGGTCTACCCGTCCTTTCTTTTCGCTGGAGAAAGCGCTCTCAACTTATGTGGCAAAGTCATCTATCATTGCTTTGGTCGCAATCTAGTAGTGCATACAGCCACAATCAGTTTTCTCCCGAAATACATTTTGACTCGCAGCTTCTCCACGCCCTCATATACTTTCAGAGTCTCCCGAAGACAGGTGGATAGTAAGAGGAAAAGCCCCTTTCACCAACCCTCCCCCTCCCCCTTTTTCCTCCTTCAGAGCTCAAGGGTGGGACGTGGTTGTCCCACACGTACCTACGACAGCTATTAGGCTTGAGTAGCTGATGACTCGAGGCCAAGGACCTGATCACATTCGTCAGCCTCAGCAGTACATGACAAATAGCGCGAGTTCTTTAATAACTTACAATAGCACTCCGGGCAGGAACATAGACATGTGTCCAGTTCTTGCGGTTGTTCCACTCCATGGGCGTCGTGCTTAAAAGAAAAGAAATCTCATTAGCTCCTCTCCAGCCTGAGAGACTTTGCATCGCCAGCTGTTTGTTGACTTACAAGAACTGTGTGCCCTCGTCGATCGAGTTGAAACCACCAACCTCCTTGGCATCGGTATTGAGGACGATCTTGTACGTTCCTGGCACCTCAACACCAATGCGGTAGTCCGTGTAGCTGTTGGTCGGGTGGAAGTTGAAGATGAAGACCAGACCGGCTCGCTCGAAGACGATGACCTTGTCTCCCTCATGCTTGAGTGATATGTACGCCTGCGGGGTATGCAGCCAGCCATACTTCTCCTCGCAGAGGTTCATGAGCCTGTCGAAGTGGTCGAGGAACTTATACCGGAGCAGATGGTCGTCGGTCAGGTTCAGCTGCCGCCTCGCGTACCAGAACGAGTTGTTGTTCCCCTCGCGGGGGAAATCGAGCCATTCTGGATGGCCGAACTCGTTGCCCTCGAAGTTGAGGTACCCTTCACCGCCGAGCGCGTGCGTGAGCAGACGGATCATCTTGTGTAGTGCCATGCCACGAGCAATGGTAGGGGTCATTGGGGTGAGGGTTGACATGTTGGTGTACATCTCTGCATCGCAGAGGTGGAAGATCAAGGTCTTGTCCCCCACCAGGCTAAGGATGTCGACGTCAGTCGGTGCTCTTTCTCATCACGTAGACAGAGAGGGGAGGAGAAGACAGAGAGAACTTACGCCTGGTCGTGACTCTCACAGTAAGCTATCGCCTTCTCCCCGTGGCGTCTGTTGGTCAGGGTCCAACAGATGCTGGCCATGTCCCAGTCCTCATCCTTCTGTTCCTTGAGGATCTTGATCCACATGTCAGGTATGGCCATGGCAAGGCGGTAGTCGAAACCGACACCCCCTAGAGACAGCGGTAGGCCGAGTGCTGGCATACCAGACACGTCCTCAGCGACTGTAATGCACTCTGGGTATAAATCGTGAAGCATCTCGTTGGCCAGCATGAGATACACGACAGCTTCCTCATCCACGTCGGCCCCGAAGTACTCGTGGTAGCCACCAGAGAAACCACTAGCAGAAGAAGATCAGTACTGAGCGGGGGTTAGAGAGACAAAGATGATGACCTACGTTCCCATCCCGTGGTGGAGGTAGAGCATGCTTGTCACGCCGTCGAACCGGAAACCGTCAAACTGATACTCGTCCATCCAGAACCTGAGGTTGCTCAGGAGAAACCGCATGACTTCGTGATGGCCGTAGTTGAACAGCCGACTGTCCCACTGGTCGTGACGGCCCCTGCCGCCTGAGTGAAAATACTGATGGTCGGTCCCGTCGAACTCATTCAGCCCATCGAGGACGTTTTTGGAGGCGTGGCTGTGGACGACGTCCAGGAGAACGACCAGGCCTAAGCTGTGAGCCGTGTCGATGAGCTCCTTGAGGTCCTCGGGCGGGCCGTACCGGCTGCTCGCGGCGAAGAAATTGTTGACCTGATATCCAAAGCTGGCGTAGTATGCATGTTCCATGACGGCCATGAGCTGGATGACGTTGTAGCCAAGTCCCTTGATCCGGGGGAGCATGTTCTTGGTAAACTCCTTATACGTCGCCACCCGGAGTTCTGGGGATGAGATGCCGACATGGGCCTCATACACGCGGACACTCTCAGGCTTCTTTGGCCGAGAGTGCTTGAAGACATACTTCTCCTCAGAAGGAGGATTCCAGAACCTGGCATCGTATGCAGGCGATACAGACAGATCCTGGGTGACGTACGTGATCCAGGCTGGGAGACGGTCGACCCTCTCCCCACTCGGGAGGACCAGCGAGATCTTTTGGGGGGTCATGTCAGCGCTTGGCAGTACAACGAGAAGAAGGAGAGAGAGAGGAAGGAAGGGAAAAAAGGGGGGGAGGGGGGAGGGGGTTACACACCTTCAGCTTAGAATTGTGAGGGATAGCGACCTGACCGTGCTCGTTGGGAGGAACAACGATCTCGAACACCCCGTACTCATTCTTCTTCATCGGGTGAGAGTCCCGGTTCCAACCATCTGCGCCTCGGTCAGCATTGTTCGCTTGTTAAAATAGACACTTGGGGTGGTGTTTCTTACTGAAGTCTCCTATCAGAAAGGCCTGTTGGGCATTGGGCGCCCATTCCCGGTAGACGACATTGTTGCTCTTGTCCACGTGCAGGCCGAAGGTGTCGGCGCCCTGAACAAACGCTGTTAGCGAGGCCATGGACTCGAGGTAGAAAAGCTACACGCCTTTGTGAATTGGGCCAAGCCGCCTTCGGTCTCATCAATTGTCTTGATCCACTCCTTGGCCTTGGAGAAGCGCCTCTTGAGGGCGTCTTGGAACGGACCCAGCCATGGGTCGATCGAGAGCACACCTGAGAGCTCGTGTCAGCCAGGCAAAGGTCCCATGCGGATCAAGTTCAAATTGATACTCACCAGTGCCATCGGTGGGAACACCATTGGAAGCGCCGTGACCACCACCGTGGGTGACCAGAATGTTGGACGATTGCTCAGCGACTTCAGCCATATTGCCTGACGCCCAGAATGGCAATAGGAGATGGTTCTGTTCGGAAAAATTGAGCTGCAGGGGACGGTGGCAAGGGTGTGTGCTATGGTATATGCAAGCTTGGATCTGTCCGCGGGGCCAGGAAAGACAAGCTCCAGATGTTCGTTCAGGTAAGGGCTCCTGACGACTTGAGAGATGACGGCAGCTGAAAGAATAGAGGAGGGAAACCAGACGATAGTTGGGAAGCTCAGACAACCAGGGTGGGCTGTTTCTGACTTTAAATACAGAAAAGCTGGGTGTTATGTCGGAAAAGTCTGGTGTGCCTGATTTGTTGTGGTATCACATATGGCGTAGCTACTGATGCTCAAGAGGGGAAGGGACAGGCCCCTGACAGGTGCTAGAGATACAGCAGATACGGATGGGGTACTACCGTAGTACCTGTGTAGCTCTTGGCCAAATCAACGCTAGGATGACGTCGGGTGGCAGCGGCAGCGACGAATTCAACGAGAGAGAAAAAAAGAAGAAAAAAAGGGCTGAAGAAGAAGAACCCCCTCAAAAACTTGCAAGGTGCAGAGACCAGAGAAGCCAAATGCCAGTCATTCCTGCAGCTCCTGGCCCTACCCTGCGCCTCAACAAGACTATACAATAGTACATAGCATAGCAGCACTGTACATGGTACATCAGGCATGGTGTCTGCACACCATCAGGCCGCAAGCCCACTGAGGCAAAAAAATCTAACGGACCAGACAGGGGGCGAACAGGATGCCTACCAAAGTAGAATGAAACCCAAGCCTGGCACAAAAAAGGGACTCTGGACATAATTCAAAGGCTAGCCGCTCCTCGCGCCTTCGCAGCCGCAGATAGCATCCATTATTCCCATCCTGTCCCCATAATAATACAGATTCTAAGAGCCTCTAAAATGAAGAGAAGAGAAGGCTTTCCCAACCACTTTGTTGCGATGTTTCTTTTCTTCAGCTTCCAGAACCCTTCAGGGAGAGAGACGACACAGCAATAACCAACCCCTCCCCTACCCACTGTACTATAGTGCTATGGTAGAAAAGTACCCCCCAAGAGATCCCTGTCCCGAGGGGCTATTAGACCTGGGGTAAACTTTGGGGATGGGGAATCCGTGGCTGGCTTAGCTGCATTGGCAAGGAGAACCCCGCTATGACGACTCCCGACGGCCGATTTACGGGCTGCTCATACTTGGACGGTGAACACCAACCATTCTGGCTCACCACCGCCACCACCATCAGCAACCATAGACTGCAGTCCGCCATCCATCATTGCCACCACTGTGTGTGTACCGTCCAGGCGACAACCCCACCTTCTCCACAAGTAGCAGACCAATACTCTCTTTCCCAAACCCACTGTTGTTGCTGCTGCGATAGACCGCGCAGGCCAGGTAGCATGCCAGCGTCTTCATTATGAACCCGTCGGCGGCCCTGTGGCCGCGACTACACCTCTTGTACATATCCCAGACCCGCCGGAGCCTCTCGCGCCCCTTGAGGGCCGGAACTACGGGAGACCGTACCTTCTCCGCGTCTGCCACCCCCCGGAATTCCAGAAGACCACACGCCTTCAACGGCGGGTTTAGCAGCAGTTATGACCCCAGCGAGGACACGGGCAGAGGGCCCATGTTCACGAGGCCAACTTTCGGCGTCCCACAGTTCTACCCTCGCGACCTGAAGGCTCGCGTCGATGAGTATGTTGTCGGCCAGGACAGGGCCAAGAAGACGATATGTTCCACCATATTCAACCACTACCAGGGTCTGCGGAGGAGGAAGCATGACCAGGACCTGGAGCACAGGGCTCTGGAGAGGTTATCACGGCAGAAGTGGGCGCGAGACAGAGACCGCTACCACGACACGCATCGCGAACCGCATCCCGTCGAGGGTAGGTACTTGCTCAGAAGATCCGGACCCCCCAAGATCGCATGTCCATGTGCTGATGAAATACCCTGCCCCCTGCGTCCAGATGAGTTCCCGGGCCACCACGAGACCATACAGCAGAGCCAACAACACATAGACCTTGCTGCCGATTTTTATATTCCAGACGACCCAGATGTGCCCCAACACACGACATTAGACAAGTCCAATTTGTTGTTGATAGGACCGACAGGAGTTGGAAAGACTTATATCTTAGAGTACGCTATATTCTATTTGTTGCCGTCCTTGCCTTCGCTCTGCCGTGCCTGGAGACTGACTGCGACCAGAACCCTGAGCAAGAAGCTGAACGTGCCCTTCACGATCTGCGACTGCAACTCCTTCACACAAGCTGGATATATAGGCCAGGACGTCGAGAGCTGTATCGAGAGACTCCTCATCGAAGCGAGCTACGACACGAGGGCGACGGAACACGGCATCGTAGTGCTTGACGAATTCGACAAGATCGCAAGGAGAGAAACTACAAACGGCCGCGATGTCGGCGGAGAAGGTGTACAACAGGCGCTATTGAAGCTCGTGGAGGGTACAAAGGTCACTATCAACGTTAAAGACAACAGGTCTTCCCGGTCAGCCGCTCCGATTACGAGCAACTATGGCTCTGGCAGCTCGGGCCTGGCACCGCCCTCGCCCCCTCTTGCCGGCAGAACAGACCAATATACCATCGACACCAAAAACATCCTGTTTGTCTTCTGTGGAGCATTTGTCGGGCTTGATAAGCACATCTTGGCGAGGGTATCGAAGCCATCGATGGGTTTTGGTGCTGAAATAGGCAGGGGTCGGTCATCGAAGGAGGGAAACAAGACCGTTCTGCCCGGAGACATGTATTCTCACTTGCCTCATCAGCATGTCGCAACCGGCAAGTCAGGAGCAGCCGGATTCACACCAAGTACGTATCAACTCTTCTCTTTATCCGTCTGCAAGTGCTAATTCAGACCGTCCCCCCCAACAAGTGGATTTGACGACGCCGGAAGACCTACAGGCGTATGGATTTATCCCGGAGCTGATTGGTCGGCTGCACAACATCTGTGCACTATCACCATTGTCCCAGGATGAGCTCTTTCAGATCCTGACAGTCCCCCGAAATGGACTGGTCGCGCAGTACACTGCCCTGTTTGAGACATATCCGAGCAGACTGTACTTCACCCAGCGGGCGCTCCTCGCTATTGCTGAGCGGGCCCTGAAGAACGGGACCGGGGCCAGAGGGCTCAGGATGGAGATGGAAAGAGTTCTGGCTGAGCCGATGTACGAAGCGCCCGTCCATCATGTTCTCGTCACAGAGGCCTGTGTGAGGGGCCAGGAGAAGGCTGGATACTGGGGAAGAGATGGGTGGCTGGAGGTGGAGAGACGGATGCGGGAGGAAGATGACCATCTGGAGCCCGACAACGCGGCCGTCTCCAGCTTTGAGCAATACCGAGAGGCAGGGCAAAGCGGTGAATGAAGTTTTCGTCGTGGTAATACACCACCGGTGTTCTGTTGAACATGATTATAATGAGTCTATCAGTTCCACTGCAACACACGTGGCCGTAGAGGCTTACATTTTCACAAGCAGTCCTATCTATTTTTCTTGAACTCATCAAGGGATGACTGAGCCCGGTAGAACCCCCCCCGGGACATGCACCCTGATCCTGTGCAGACGACTCTATACGCGGTTTGGATGTAGCTTAGTGGGGGAAGCAGAGCTGCTGCGCTTCTCGGTCACACCACCGATGCGTGTGGAACCCTTCTGGCAAGCTGGGGCGAGAGAGAGAGAGGGAGAGAGAGAGGGAGAGAGAGAGGGGGAGAGAGAGGGAGAGAGAGAGAGGAAGAGAGAGAGGGAGAGAGAGAGAGAGAGAGAGGCCGAACATGTTTTCACAATTGAAGAGCCTCACTCGAATGAAAAGTTTGTTTTTATTTCAAGAATTCTCGTACACCACATATTCGCACCCACTGGTGAATCGCCATCCAAAACCCTTACAGGACCAGGACCAATGCTTCGTCTAAGTATCATTTTGTTGTTTGTTTTTGTGTACATGGAACTTGGACCATGAGGAAATGATTTTGCTTCTGCCTGTTCTAACAACAAAGAGAGAGAGAGCGCGCGTTGTGTGTTCAAGAACACGACTCCTACTCCTATTACTACTACTACTGCAGTACAGCTTAAGCATTGGAGGGAGGGGACTGGACCTGTCCCTTGCCCTTGTAGTCGGGAGAGGCGATACCAGTGAAGGGGTCGGATTTTTGTTCCTGTCTCGGATATCAGCTACCGTCGTCTATGAACCCGAGGGTGTATGGGATGAGATGGATCATGATACGAACCTTGAGGTACTCGTTCGCGGCCTCCTGCCACTCCTTGTTCATGGTGTGCGGTGCGGGCTTTGCAAACAGGCGGCTCGCGCTGAAGAGGGCCAGGCTGGCCAAGATGCCAATGAAGACGCCGAGGGCCACCTTCTTGCCCTCATCTGGGGGAGGAAGGGCGCGAGGTCCGTGAGGGCCGAAAGCAATCCAGTAAGCTGTTGAGGGTTTTTTTTCTCCAGTTAGCCAGTTGGTCTCAACACCCGAGATCATGACGCAGCCGGTTCCCGGCAGGTACCGGCAAGGGCCCAATTGAACTCGACAGATTGCGAAATGGGACGAGCAGAAACCATTCTGCCGTCTACAGGACTGCCGCGGTGCGCTGCGGGTATTCGTGAAGCTCGTGTGAAGCTTCCCTCCCTCCCAGTGGGAGTGTAAAACTCACCAGCCTTCTTCTCCTGGAGGGTCAGGTCGTTCCAGTCCTCCTTCATGCGGTCCCGCAGGGCCATCCACAGCTCAGCCTGCTCCTGCAAGGGCATGCCCTCCCACCTCTTCTCGATGTTGGCCAGGGTCGGGTTGGAGATGGCGTGGGTGGAGGCGGCAGTCGAGGCGGCGGCGCGGGAGATGAGGGTGGTGGTGGTGGCCTGACGGGTAGCCGAGCTGAGGGCGGCGCGCACCGCACCCGAGGTCGAAAGTCGCATCATTTTTATTGTTTTTTGTAGCTTGCAGATGGGCGATCGAGAAGTCGACGGGGGGAGGGGAAGAGGAGAGGGGTGTTGGAACTTGATTGATTGTTGAAGTGCTGCTTGGGCGTCGCTGGCGAGGAGTGGAGATGGGTCCGGTTTGACAAGCTCGAGGCTCCCGTCAAAATGTTGCTCTCTGCTTTTGCCTTCCGAAGATTTGCGAAGTTTGGGAGGTTCCTTTGTCCTTGGAATCGTACCACTCCACCCGACCCCAGTGGGGAATGATGACTCAGCAAAACTTGACGTCCTGACCCAATGACTCGGGACGAAAAGGTCATATCAGTTGCTAGGTCAATTTCTTGGGTCGACAGGAGGGAGTGAGTGAAGCCTTGACCAGCACTTTTGGTGGTTTTTCTTCTTCTTTCTTTTCTTTTTTTTTTTGGAATTAAAACATTAGCTTACTGAACTGTTTACACCTTCGTTCTCGTCGAATCTCTTACGCATACGAAGCATTGCCTGCGCGCACGCTGAAGCTGTAGGCTGCTCATGAACAAAAATTCACTGGGCCATTCTCTCTATAAGGGTTTTCTATCTACTAGATACCGTATTTTCATGATATTAATTATGACACAATACTCGACAGATTCATACCTGCACACAGGCTGTCGTCGGGAACCACCGTCTGAAGGCTTCCAACGTACATGGTCCAACCGTGGGTGGCATCTCTTGTTGAGGATCCCGTCCCTGGCTATGTGTGGAACGACTATCCGAGTGTCTCTTCCCTTCCGACTTTCTTGGGCTGCTCGTGCATCCAGATGCCAATGAGTGGTGTTTGAAGTATCTCTGCCTCCTCAATTATGCAGACCTCTTTCACTTTTGCTGCCCTGGGCGGGCTGGCTGCTCGCGGCTCTGATCCTGAACTACCACATTTTCACCCTGGGAAGCATCGCCTGTTCCCGCAGGGCTGAAGGGGAAAGAGTAAGTACTTAGTCAATACTAATGTCCCAGTTGACACGGGTATAGGAACAAGAACTCGTACCCAGGTTTTTGCCAAAACTCTTGTGATTTTTGCTGTTCTTTAAGGAGCGGTCCGAAAGTATATGCACCTGTCCAGAGCTCAGCATCTCATATCACCCATGCAGCCTGCTTGCATCGGAGAGCCCTGGGCATCCTACCACTTGCGACGCCCACAACAACAGCCATGGCCAATGCTGTGAGGTTTCGCGCAGACATCTTGTGCTGATTCAAGAAGAATGGGTGAGGCCAGAAGGGAGAAGGGAGGTGAACCCAGACAGGCATAAACAGCTTGGGTTTTACACCAGCATGGAAATGGTCCCGACTCATAACAAACCCTAACCCTACAATGACTCTTGTGAACCAAACGCGTCTCCCACTCAAGACGCGTAAATCAAATAAGTTAATAGGCAGCCCAGCCCACACAGCAACAGCCTCACCAGCAACACGGCCAGTATACAATGGCTACCTGATCAACCAGACCAGAGATTCTCACCCGGAGACGATATAATTGGGAGGTATACAATGCATTCAAGCTCTCATGGGGAACTGGAAGGCACTAGGGGTGGTCCCAGACTCGGACGACGAGGCGTGGGACTCGGAAGAATCGCAACCATTGCCAACGCCCATACCACCGAATCCGCCAGAAGTCGATACACAAAGAGATGAAATTTGGGACTTTCCCGGATCGCCCTCGCCCCCGCCCCCGCCCACCCAGTGGAAACATTTCGAGCCGCAGCGTACACAGAGACCGACTGTCGAGCCGCCCTCCACCGATTTAGCACGCCTCGGATATGGTGCATCTCAAATATTGGGCGAAGAACAGACTTCGCCACTTCCTTCTGAGGTAGGAGATTCTAGAACAGGTCCTTACACGGCTCGAGAGAGTCCAGATCCACTGGCAGGCGAGCCCACGGCAGCAAGAGTCGAGACACCGCTTGGTCGCAGGGACGATATCTCTGCCAGCCTTGCCCGGAAGGTTGCGCCACCTGCCAGCGTACATCCAGGATCTCAGCATTCTCATCTAGACGCTGGCCAGCAGGGGCAGGATGGACCTTGCACGATAGCTACACCTTCCAAGGGATTTGACCTCCCTGCCGCGAACCTACCTGAGTCACCTGTCCGAGGACGTCGATCACTAAGACCACGAAAACCGATCCAAGAACACCCATATCTTCTAGAAAATGCCCAATACAGCCGCTCCATGAAGACTCATGGTGTCAAGCCGGTTCGCATCACGATCGAAGAACAAGAGGCGGCCGCGAGACAAAGGCACGAGAAAGACTCTCAAGATCTTGAATATCACGAGAGTCAGCTGGAATCCGAAGGTCAGGGCGCAGAGTCGCAGGGGCACCGAGACAAGAGAAAACAGAGGAACATCGATGAAGATGTGGATGAACTGGCGCTGTCACCCTCCCCAAGGACTTCGTCACCGCCAAGGCATCTCAGAGCTAGCAGCGAGCAGAGCCCGGGACAGCAGACGAACAACACCAGCATGAGCGAGGATGAGAACTTCCCCGACGTCAGCCAGCTTGTTGGGCGGAAAAAGAACACACGCGTGTGGTCGTCTAAGCGACAGGCGCCATCGCTGCCTCCATCGTCCAAAAAGCGAATGAAGATCAATGCGATAATCACACAAGAATCGCCCTCACGAAGACATGCTGATGCTTGGGATCTCTCGTCATCTCCTCCTCCTCCTCCTCCTCCTCCTCCTCCTATTCCACCGACTTCAGCATCCCGCACCGATCACCATCGCTCTCCGACCAGGTCGTTTCGTCATCAGTCACCACCGCCAGGCCTTGCCATCCTTCCTTCGTCTCCCAGCAGACAGCCAAATCCTCCAATACCACATGAGACCACAACCGAACCCATCGACCTCACTGCTTTTGTGTCGGAGAGCGAGCAGGAGGAAGAAGATGTTCCTCGGCACGAGAGCTCCACTTCAGACAGCGATTCTGAACTGGTCCGGAGGACAATGAAGAGGATCAGAGGAGTCCTACCTGCATCCTGGCTAAGACTCGATCAACAATCCCGCAAGGACAAAATAAAAAGTAACCTAAAGAGACAGAGTCCGTTACTGTCCCCGGATCGGCCGCGTCCAGGGCTCGCAGTGAGAAAGCCCGGAGCAACTCAGCCCGGCGCGTCTACCAAGTCTTTCTTTGACGAACTCAATGATTATCACGACCATGATGACGAAGACATACAGTCAAGGACTGAGCGATCCGGGAAAGGTGATGCTTTGGACACAATCCCAGACCATAGCGAGCTCCTACCACTGGACGACGGCGCTTCAGTAGTGGAGGAGGACTTCGTCGATTGGATGCTGCCTGGCCATAAACGGAAGCGCGCTTCCTCGCGCGGACCTCCTCATAAGAGAAAGAGGTCTCAGCAGAAGGTCTTTCACGGCGAGGAACGAAGGCGGTATCGGCAACAGAAAATCTCTCATTCTGTACAACGCCTGGATCGTCCTGCGACCAGCAGTGCCAAACATTCGGGTCATAACAGCACTCGCCAAGCAGTAGGCCAGGCGGACAGGGCCATCTCGCCCCCTGCACTGAGCATTGCCGACTTTGCTAGTTCCGATGCGCCAAGGTTCATCAGAGTCGCTGCTCGAGCTGCCAGCAAGCGAAGCGATATGGGAAGATCCAAGCCCTCAGGCAAAAGCATCAATCTTGGAAACCGCACGGACAACGTGGACGCACTTTCAGTTCTAAAGGCTTGGAGGATTGGAAAGATTGCACAGACAAACCCGAAAGCACCACGTCCTCAAGTACAACAAAAGTTGCCAATCACTAGGCAGGCCCTCCGGCCGCTTTCCGCTAATGTCAGGCGGCGGCCAAAGTCGCAAAGTGGTCTGTCCTTCATCCAGCCTCAAAAGTTGACGAGACATGTCCAAATGGACAACAACCTCGCAAGCGCTGAGGAGCCCGACCCCCGTTCTGAAGGGCATCCTGTCAGATCATTGGACCCAAAGAAGACAGTGTCACGTTCTCGGGATGCTCACTTCAGGCCGGCACAGCTCGAGGCAGATGTGTTGCACGACGAGAGTGGATTTGCCTTCACTGCCAGGAAGAAGATGCTAGACCTTTTATTTCGCCAAAACCGGAGTGAGGTTCTGGCGCAGACCTTTCAACTACGCCGATCTCCTTCTGACAAACGGTGTGTGCCTGTTGATAGTCTGGAGACTCCTTCCAGAGCGACCAACAAGTCTGCGGTTGACTCGCTCGAGGTCGACGTCCAGAATGATCAGGGGAGAAAAACGAAGGCTCCTCGGGCTCGCAAGCTGATTCCCCCGAGGCGGCTGGACCTGAAGGACCCTCAATTTCAACATGCAAATGATCCTCTTCCGTTCTTCGACGTGCCTACGGCTACAGAGGCCCCCCCGCCTCTACACCAGGGCCGGGCCAAGATCATCAACTTAGGACCTTTCGGAACGCATTATACTCAGCACTTCGACATCTTTCCATTACACCAAGATACATTCTTTCACCGTGACACTATCATCGGAGCAGGCATTCTAAAGAAAGCTTTGGATTATGGGGGTTCCAATGCAGTCGGAACCACCCGACCAGCAATGTCCTTTGAGTTTTCGAATTATCGGTTCGACTGGGGACGCTGGACCGATAAGGTGTCGTCTGAACTTGGCCTACTCTTCGACTTGCTCGTCACCAACTTAGAAGAGAGAAGGCAGGAGGAGACTCACTCCGGTGGGCATCAAGCTGTCAAATGTTCTGAACACATCCTCAGCTTCACCCTAGACGCCGTCAGCTTAGATGGAGAGGTAGAAGCTAGAACCTTCACGGAACGGGTCTCGGAGCTGCTCCTCAGCTTCCTCCAGCAGACACGTCCTTCAACACACGGACGAGGCGCGGATCGCACACTGCTCCAGATCAATTCGAGATTTCTCATGTGTGCCCTGGTGATACTTCGGATCTGCCAGGGTACAGTCGAACTCTCGAGCGGAACGTTGCAGGCCGAAGACTTGCTGAAACAATTTGCAAAAGTCATCATCGAACAACTCATAGAGATCGGTCTTGCCGAGGTCCGCACGACTTATCACGATCTGCAGCGTCTTTCCACCCGAGAACGCGGAATCAGGAGTGAAAATGTCACTGCGGCTAGTTGGGTCATTATCATCAAGGTTCTCGGCTCAGCTCATATGCCGCGCACTGGATTCTGGGATTTGACGGGTTCGATTATGACTGCCAGCGTCCTTCCAACCTTCGACGCCCAAAAACTTGAGGGCTTGTGGTCGGACATGTTCACACTCCTACCTCTTGGCGAGTTCGATGACATTGGCGTTTTGAGCAAAGGGATGCGGTCTGTGCTCCCGCTTGAGGGCTGGGGCTTGCCGCAGAAGCTCTTGAAAGTGGCATTCGAGTCTTACCAGAGCGATCAGAGACAATCTCCCAGTTTCAACGAGTACTGTCGGGCCTTGTTGGGACGCTGTCACTACTTGATCGATCAATGGGGCTGGCACAGGTGTGTCGGTATCGTTGGTACAATCTTCGATTTCTTTGGGCATCAGAACCTTTCACACCTGAGAAACGAGGAGGTTTACAAATCACCAAGGTTTCTAGAGGAGCTCAGTGATGGGCCCTGCCTCTCTGTTGAGCCGGAAGACCGCTGCTTCCATATATTTCTGAAGATATTGGCTGTGGCCATTCAGAATATGAGGCGGAATGGACTCTCGAACGACCTGCGCAATCTCATCACCCGATGCCTACCCAATCACAATCGACAATACTCAAAGGAGCAGACAATCCATTCGCACGACCTTGCTTCCTTACGAAACCATCACGACCTCCTCTGTACCCTTTTCTGGGCCGCTCCTCCTGAAGATCGTCGACCTGTTGATTTGATCGAGAAATTGGTTCAACCGGCAAGTTCCCACAAAGAAGCCTGTCTCATCAACCTGCGGGCATGGAGGCAACTCGCACGATTTGTCGTCTCATCTGGAGGATCAGTGAACGATTACAGGCCGTTCATGTCATGGCAGAACAACGTGTTTCAACAGGTTCTCACCCAATACCTCACAGCTGCTGCTGATGTTCAGGATCAGTTCATGTCTATGGCAAAGGAAGACAGGGGATGCATCCAACAGCAGATGCTAGATGGCATTGTTGCTGCGAATCAGGCCGCGGCGAAAGACGTCCTACACTTTAGCATTAGGGCATCTCTGG
This sequence comes from Cryphonectria carpinicola, assembly GCA_014849955.1. NCBI lineage: Eukaryota > Fungi > Ascomycota > Sordariomycetes > Diaporthales > Cryphonectriaceae > Cryphonectria > Cryphonectria carpinicola. Next base: position 71,159 of record JACWRQ010000129.1, on the reverse strand, counting down.
ATGTCGCCAAACACTGTCCTTCCCTGACAGCAGCAACATTTTCGTTCAACGTCAACCAGCTGAACAAGGTCTTCAACAAGCTGAGTATGAAAGATGGGGACCTGGATTGGGGCATTGTACGGGCCTGTGTTGAGACAATCGATGTCTTGGTCAAGCGATTGGAGGACCTCTGGTACAAATTGCGGGAGTCAACAAACGATTCGGTATCTTCACACAGCAATCGGGAATTTGAGGACGCGGTTGAGTTCCTCGATGACAAAATCGTCCAAGGCTTCTTCGCTGCAGCCTGTCGGGCAGTCAACTCGCCAGCGTGCGACCTTGCTCCTCACCTTGGCTCTGCTTCTGCCATCGTCGAGAAAGCCATCGTTCTGTGTGGTCGAATTGCTAGTCTTTTTATTGACGGCGGCAAGAGACAGTTACGACACTTTTTCTCTCCCGGCAAGTATGGGGTTTTCCGAGCCCTCCCTGACAAACTCGGCCTGGCAGAGAAGAGGTTCATACCCCTTTTTGTGGCTACCCTTCTCGAGAACCACGTCTTCAACTTCTCAAGCATCAGCTGCAGTCATTTCGACATCTGGATCACGTCCCTGGTGAAGCCGTTTCATGCGCTGCGATATGAAAATCATCTCGCCGAGACTCTCAAGTCGATCGAAGTGGGCTACATCAGGGGAGCAGTCATGAAGCCTGGAGCAGCCCCTGACTACAACTCGAACCGAGACCTCTTTGCCTGCGGTGTCACTTATATGAGAAGGGAGCTGCGTCAAGCGGATATGGCACAGAGGAAACCACTGCGGGCTAGGTACGAGAGGCTCTTGGACTCGGTCATGCAGCAGATGAAGTCGCACATCAATTCCATCAAGTTGGGCTCGGCCGAGCACCAGGACTACATCAGTTTCATCCGTGAGATTGTTGGACTCATCAAGTCACACGGTGCCGAGATTTGCACCGTCGACCCTTTCTACTATCAATTCAGCGCCGAGTACTCGCCGGCCAAAGAGGATCCTCAACTACATACTGCAGGCATTCTTGCCTACGGCCTCAGACTAGGAGAAGGCGAGGCGACGGCGGCCCCACAGCTCTTCTACTACCTCTACAACCATTTCAAATCGGCTCTGGCAAACGGCCAGCTCGATGCAGAGCGCAGAATCATCGAGAGCGGAATGAAGGACGACAACATACTCTCATTCGTCATCGGCCGTATGCTGCCTGCGACCATCCAAGCGTCTTCCTCCACACTCGATATCTGGCCACTGCTGCGGGTCTATTCCAAGGCCCTTCTGCAAGTTCTCAACAGATCCTGCCTTCCGAGAGAGATCCCAGAAGGTAGTCTTGACGATGTTGTCTGTCTGCTGGATGCCGTCACGGACTGGATGCGAGATCAAGTCCGGCGAAGTGATGAAGGCACAAGATTGTCACCGGCCCAAGTGCACATTCTGAACGAACTGGTGGATATATGCAACGCCCTAGGGCCGACCTTGATCTGCTGGTGTTTGCTGCCTTCCATAATGGCTACGACGCAGAGACTGAGGAGGTGTATCGATAGGATGACTCAGTTTGCTAAAAACGCGGCTTCTGTTCTTGGCGATTTGCTCGCGTCGCGAGGGAGCGAGACGACAATCCACGACGTGACTGTGCGGTCACTCGTCGTACTGGCAAAGGACGACTCGCCTCCTGCCCACATGGATCCTCACATCAACAGTTTCAAACAGACGCTGGTGCGCGAGATGCAGGACAGTTGGATCGTCACGCCGGACCTGATCACGGTCAGGGTGGCGGTCGCCTCCTCTGCGCACACAGGGACACAGTCAATGCAAGGGGTCAAGAACGATCTGGGCCATGGCCAAGAGGTCTTGTTGAAACTTTGTGATGGTGTGAAGGCTTGGACGAGGGAGATGGACCGTGGGGAACACACCACCAGTCGAAGGCGGAGCCAAAGAAGGACCACGAGATGCTTTAAAGCGATAGAAGAAATAGACATCTAGTGAGCGACTCAAAAAAAAAAAAAATTTCATGTTCCCAATACCGCAACCGATCTGGTTTGCATCAACAGCAATGCTGGATTAATATAGCACGATGGCGAAGACCCGCGCACGTGTAAACAAATTGATCACTCTCACTACGAATGGCATGCAGCTCTTTGGCGGTTCAAAAGAAGAAGGGAAGGGGGGGGGTATCTATTTTTTTCTTCTTCTTTTTTCATTCATTCATTATGTTTAGACAAAGCTAGCTGTTTGACTCCATCCATCGTCACCAACGGCTCTAAACTCAACCCCTTCAAAATAGCCAGCATCCTGCCATGCCTTCATCGCCGGGCCATCATAGGGACCTTGCACCACACCACCATCCCTTCCGTCGATCCATCTGTACTCCCACTTTTTCTCGGTCGCCGCCGCCGCCGCCGCAGGATCCTCTTGTTCTTCTTCATCAACGGGAGCAGGCGTGGGCTGCCTCCAGCGCTCACCGGCCTCGGTCTGCCAGTCTCGTATGAGGACCTCCCTCTCCGTCTCGTAGACATCTGCATATTCCCTCCCGAGGAGCTTATCTGCCGCCTCGGTGATGGAGTTGATGGCCTCCTTGATCTTTGCCTGCTTTGGGTCCTCGGGGGGCTGCTCCCTGGCGTGGTCCAGGTCCATGGCCTCCCCCGCTTCTCCTCCGTTCTTGTGCTGCTTCTTCTTGAGTTTCCACTTGGGAACCTTCTTCTCCTTGGCCCTGCTCCTGCCCAGCCTCGCCAGCGCCTCGAGCGGCGTCTCCCCGAGCTCGAGGTGGAGGATGAGCGACCTGAGCAGGTCCTCGGTCAGCAGGCTGTCCTCCTCCCGCCTCTGCCTCCGCAGCTCAGCCTCGCGCCTCTCGTGCGCCTCGGCGGCCTTCTTCATGTCCTTCTTGCTGACCCCGTCCAGCCACTTGTCGTGCACCGCATCCGGGTCGACGGCCTTGCGTATAAAATTGCCGGCCTCGTCGAAGGCGCCCTCCTCCTGCTCGGCCTTCATGTTGAAGGCGTCGATCTTGGGTGCGTTCCTCTTCAGCCCCCCCATGCCGACCTCCTCGTCCACGCCCTCCTCCTGTATCGCCAGCTCCAGGTCCTCCTCGTCGTCGCTGCTCGCATTGCCCTCGTCCAGCCGCACCGTCCCGCCGCTCCTGCTCGCCTGCTCCTGGCCCTCGATCTTGTCCGCGTCCAGGAAGCGCACCTCCTTCGCCCTCCGGCCGGCGGCGCGCGACGTGGTTTTTGGGGCGGCCGGGTTGTTCGCGTCTTCCTCGTCGTGGTCGTCGTCTGCGGCAAACATATCCTCGTCCTCGTCCCCTGCTGCCTCCTCCTCCTCCTCCTCCCCACCATCCCGCAGGTGCTTGTCGTAATTGTCCAGCTGGTCCGCGATATCAATCTCGACATCCGCCACGTCCAGGTCGTTGTCCCCGCCGCCGCCACCACAACCAACGCCCTTCCCACGCGACTTCCTCGCCGCAGCACGATCTTTGAACGTCTCATTGTCCGAGTCGCTGTCATACCCATCGATATTCACTGCGCCGCGCTTCGTGGCACCGGCGCCCTTGCCGATGACGTCCGCCTCCAGGACCGCATCATTGTCCTCGTCCTCGTCCTCCGCGTCGGGCGCGAGGGCGGAGGGGTTTCGTACGTCAAACTTGACCTTCTTTGGCGCGGAGGGGCCGTCCTGCACGTCGTCGTCATCGTGTCCGGTGGAGGAAGAGGTGGCGGCGGTGGTGGTGGATCGCTCGCCGTGATGGGCGCGGGCGAAGGACTCGCCGGCGCGTTTGGGGCGCGCGGCCGAGAAGCGGGAGGACATGACGTGCGACTCTATATCGTTGGTTTGTTTTTTTCTTTCTTTCTTTCTTTCTTTCTTTCTCTTTCTTTCGTTCCTGTTCTGTTTGTCTCGTGTTATTTTCTTAGGATAAGGAGGAGGAGGAGGAGGAGGAGGGACACGCGGGCAGAATGAGCCGAGGTGTCGTCGCTGAAAGTTGAAGGTGTCGTCGCCTCTTTTTTTTTTTTTTTTTTTACAACAGGAGCTTCAGCGGGTAGCTTATGCGGGGAGAGGGGGAGGGGGCCCCCTGGGAGGCAAGCAACACGCGGGGGGAGCCCCCTAACCGACCCCCTGGTCCCTCCTAACCCAGATCATCTTTTGGAGGCCTACAGTACGTACTAGAACACGCTATAGTACGTCGACATCAGTGGGGATTGGGGGGGGGGGGCCTGGAATCAATAGTGATCACACAGTGCTGAGTATTAAATAGAACTTCTGTTTTTCACAAATTCAGAACAACAACTCACGCTTCTGAACTTGATTGACATGGTGTTCGAAGATTGACTGTATTGACTGATGACATTCTCAGTACAATGCAATAAATAAGCACGCGCTGTCCATAAGCGTCGTCGGGATATCATCATAGCCATCCGTATTTCAGTGAAGCCTGTCTTGTAACCCCTCCTCTTGTGCAGACCCTCCAGACATCCTCATATAGACATGCGCACGCCTATTATTCTCTTTTGATTTTTTTTGGAGAAATTTTTCATCTTCTTTTGTTCGTCTCGCAGAACGCAACACACGTACCCTGCTCCTAGGCACTTCACGTCATGGCCTCCTCGTCTCGTTTCCAGATCTTGATCGTCTCTTCTTAATCCTTTGGCGGGACTACTTCGGCCCTCCAGTCGACATGCTCTCGGTCGGCTACCCGAGCCATGACTGCCAATGTATCGGCAGCAGCCTTGTATGGTGACGTCCACGGCCCCATGACGGGCGTCTTAAGCCTCTCGTCTGTCAATTTATTCCGGAACCGCTCGGCCTCGGACCACACGACAAACTGATGGCTCACGTTGCGCAGCAGGACCTTCTGGCTGCCCTCGTCCAGCTTGAACTCACGCGATGAGTTGCCGTTGATCGCGTACACCTTCAGGATCTCATTGATGAGGATGCCGTTGAGCTGGACCGCCAGCGTGTGCAGCGGAAGCGAGTGGTATGTCATGTGCCGGAGCTCCCTCAGGTGGGCCTCCAGCGAGAGCCAGGCCTTCTCGTCCACATGCGTCCTGCTCAGCTCACACGCCTGGTTCTGCGACCGAAACGCGATGAAGTAGGCCAGGATCATCTCCATGGTCAACATGACAGGGCGGTAGTCCTCGGCGGCCATGCGCTCTCCGTTGGCCGTGGTGCCGTTGGGCTGCTTCTGCCTCTCCTTGTCCCGCTCCTGCTTCTCCTTGTCGCGTTCGCGCTTGAGGTTCCTCCCCAGGACCGACATGACTCCATGACGGCGCATGAGCGTCTCCCGGTCCTTGGCCGTGCTGATGCGCGGCGGTCCTGCCTCTGCTGCTGCTGCTGCTGCTGCTGCACCGGGCGTCTGAGTGACGCGTCCGCCGGGGGTCGGGTTCTGGGAGCTGCCAGAGGGAACCTGAGAGACGGTTGCCGGGGGGTTTGGCGGTGTGTAGGGTGCCTTGACGGCGGGCGCGTCGGGGGCCTTGGTGATCGGTCGCTTCGCTGCTGCTATGGACGGTGACGCCTCGGCGCTCGCCTCGGTGGGACGTGGCTTCTTCCTTGCTGGTGGGGGTGCGGCTTCGACACTTGCCGACCTGTCCTTCCTGTTCTTAGAAGGAAGGGCCAGAAGCCTCCGCACTGTAGGCCGCAGCGCCTTTCTGATCTTCAGCGTGACAATAAGACTCTTGGGCCTGCCCTCCTCAGGGCCGCCCTCCCGTGTCTTTTCTTTGCGCGTGCCCTTTGTGCTCCCCTCGAGGGCCTGACCCGGCTCTCCTTTGACAAGCCCCTTGTCAAGCCGCAGAAGTTCATCCTCAACTATGGGAGGGAGTGTGGGCGACAGGAGCTCTGGCAGCTCCGGCATTGCAGGCTGCTTCTTTCTCGCTGTCGCCTCCGGCTTGGGAGCTTTCGTCTGCGCCTTGCCGCCCGAGGGGCTCTCTTTCGCCCTCTTCCTTGGACTGTCCGTCTCTAGCTCATCGTCGATCGCGGGGTGTCGGAGGGGCGACAACAGAGGGGGGACGAGGTGCTTCCCGGAGCTGTCATGCTTCCGGGGAAGCGAGTTGGACTGTGATGAGCTCGAGCCCTTGGTCCCGTTGACCGTGATCCTGGGCGACACCGCTCGGTCCCTCTCCCTTGAGCTCCCCGAGGCGGCGCGGCCACCTGGGGTCAGGTGAGAGCCTCCTGATCTCCCCTCCTTACCACTCGAGGTCTTGTCGTGCGCGGAGGAGCTACGTGGGGTCTCTGGTCGTGGTGGCCTGCGCGACAGGTCCTCGCTCGGTCTCGCCTTTTTGTGCGGCCTCGCACTGTCGTCCGGGTCCAATGGGCGCTTCTTGCTCTCGGGCGAGCTCGGCGCATCTCTCGAGGCTGACGATTTAGACGCTGCGTACCTAGACCTGTGTGTGCAGCCGGTTAGCCAAACGACCTGCTGACCGCAGCATATCTAGCCCTGCGCATACCTCTCTGTCTCCCCGTTCACCCGGCCCTGTTGCGCCTTGTCCGACTGGTACCATCCGGCCTCCCTAGCACTATCGTGCTCCTTGCGCATGATTTCCTTATCTAACCTCACCACATCGCCCGTGTGGCTCTTCTCGTCCGGTCTTCCAGGGACGCCGTTCTCGATGGGGGAGTTGGACGAGTGAGGGACCTGCTTCGCCTTCTTGTAATCCTTGATGGACATCTTGGTCATCTTCTTGGACGCGGCTGCGGGAAGAGGTGTGGTAGGAGAGGTCTCGGGCTCGTCGCAGATGTCGAAGTAGGGTCTGGTCAGGAGGACGCCGCGGTCTGCGTCCGATAAGAAGGTAGAGTACTGTAATGGCGACTGGTGTTGCCAGTAGTTTGGCGGCACTACGTATTTGCGATCAGGGTAGAGCGACAAGTGGTGTGGACGCTCTGGTAGTAGACTCTTGACGACGGATCTGATTCTATCCGCCGTAGTCTCCATCTTGCGATGTGCTTCATGAAAGAAAAATGGTCGCAAAGACGGGCCTCGCCAGACTGGTGGTGGGGAGGGGGGGTCCGCTGGTGGGGGGAGGGCGAGGCGCAAGGGCGGACAACAGATCAGGAGGCGGTTTCTAGGTGGATGGTGGTGACGATGTTGGTGGTGGTGGTGGTGTGGGTTGCCTCGATGGCATGGGTCGGTCGCGAAGCGCGGTCGGATGTTGACTTTGTTGCTTCTGGAGGGTCTGTCGCAGATAGCGCGTAGCTCTCAAAGGGCACAAGGCCACCAGATTGGTCTCGAAATGACCCGCGATTCAGATAGGGAGGGAGATTTGGGTGGGAGGGAGGAGGGTTTGAGGTCGGTCTAGGTCTGTGGAAGACAACAAGGTAGGTCAGAACAGACAATCGCGCGAAAAGAAGCCCAGGCAGTCTGGGTAGGTCAGCATTATCGTGATCACATCAATTCAGCCAGACCCCCAATTGCGCGCCCAGGAACCGATGATACACAACAGACAGCCACCTCGGTACTCGCACCCACTAGAAATAACTAGGACGAGGGGGGGGGGGAGTAAGAGGGTAGCAAGATTGAGGAGGAGGAGGAGGAGGAGGAAGTAGAAGTAGAAGAATAAACTACTAGACTGGCTTACCTTGACCTTGGACAACGCGCTGACAGTGCAAGTATCGCGCCCGTCTCGTAGAGTACTAGTGGATTATTGTTGGTGTAGGTTGTTTTTGTCTGCCCTTCTCTGCTGGCTGCTGTTTGTGTGTCAGGGACGGGGGGTGAGAAAAGTGGTGAGGGCGCTCGCTATGCTCTCCCGATCAGCTTCCCCCGATCAGCGCCAGGACCAGGACCAGGACCCAGAACCAAGCACAGCTGCTTGCTGGCGCTGGCTGCTGGCGCCCACCAACATCAGGCGCCGGGCCGTATCAGTCCGCAGTTACGCTCACGTTGTTCGGTGCCGCCCTGCTCCACCATCGACGGCACCCTCCCCGGTCCCCACTGTTTCTGACAGCGATACGTGGGCAGAGGAGTCTTTTTTTCCTTCTCCTTCGATGCGCCTTGCGAGCCAGCTGTGGCGCATTCGTTCTTTGAGTCGTGTGCGCGTTGGGTAACGAACGGGTGAGGTTGGTAGAGGTGGAGTTGGTAGAGGTGGAATGAGGTGGTGTGATGTGATGCGATGGGAATCTAATGTGTGATGCGAATGAATGTGAGGACGGGGAGGTAATTTAAGATCAGGGCTGAGAAGAAGTCCCCGGGTTCCTGTCTCTCCCTCCTCCCTCCCACCTTCTCCTTTCACAGGGAAAAGACTTGTGTGTGTTCTGAGGGATTAGGTAGGCGGATGTATGCAAAGGACTAGGTACTATAGTGCTATACTAGTAGCACAAAGCACTACAGTTAGCACTTTATGATACCGTGGTAGTGCAATTGCAGCCTAGGAGATCCCTGGGAACCTTGGCATGTGGCTGTGGCTGAGGCTGAAGTCGGCTAGTGTTAGGGAGCCTATCAAGACCTGAAAGGGCATCCCCGGGGCACTAAGGGTCAGGGCCTTCAAGAGCCCTAGACACTGGAGAGGGGGGGAGGGGGGAGGAATTTGTACACATCGTATCTCAACTAGGCGGTCACATTGGAATTCTCCACCAACCCTGTTGCTATGTAGAGTAGGTGAATCAGCAAGAGCAGGTCTACTGAGGCACAAGCACAAAGGGTCTACAATTGCTTGCTACAGTGTTAGCATCCATTAGTAATTACCTGCTGAATATGTCCTGGCTCTTCTCCCACAGCGGGGAATTACAATTAGATATACTTGCACAATCACGATTCATTTATATGAGCATGTATGCCATGGTCCAATTGTGTAAACACTCTTCCGCCTCTGCTCGCCTGCAGGCGGGCACGGCAAATCTACCTCCCCCCTCTTCTCTCTCTCTCTCTCTCTCTCTCTGGGCAACAGCAAAAAAAAAGAAGAAAAAAATAATGGGGGGAAAAATCGTTTTCAAGATAGTCTCTTTGTTATGATTCAATTGTTTCTTGGTATATTGTCATGCATCCACAGCGCGAGTGTCTCGTGACCAAAGAGCATTTTCACTTCTTGAAAGACTCGGGCCATTTCCAATTTCCCCTCTGATCTCCGCCAGAATCAAGCTCGTAATTACTCTGGGGCATTGTGATGGTCCTCAAACTCCTTCAGTTGTCTGAAACGCCCGCGCCCCTATTCCTAAATCAAATACACGTTATGAATCAATAAGAACAAGGGTTTGACCTGGCGCCATCAGAATTCTAATCCACCCGCAAACGCCATATCCTAGTAGTAAACCCCTCATGCCCCGGTCTTTTACGCCTTGATGGTTGTTGTTTATCGACAGCAGGAGAATGAAAATACAGAAGAAAGAGAGAGAAGAGGGGGGCCGGGGGGGAGGGGGGAAGGGGGGACGATTGAGGAAAGAAAAGCATTGTCACCAAGCGTAAGTGTCTGATTCGTCGTCCACCTCTCGGTCTGAAGCCCACTCGGCATCGTCCGACTCGCGGGTGTCATCGTCCAGGAAGTCTTCTGCGCCCCACTGAAACTCTCGTGGTTTCTGGTTGTCAAATCGGATGTTGACGACATCACAGAGGCCGTGCACAAATGAGCTGTCCTCCTCGCTCAAGGCAGGCGAGGCTGGAGGGCTTGACATAATCGGCGGGTCTTGCTGCAGTTCGTCTTGTTCGTCCTCTGCGGACTCCTCTGACGACAAGTCGAGATCCTCGTCGGTGTCAGGGTCTCGGTAAGAAATGTTGGCGCGCTTCGACGTCCTCAGATCTCGGGTGGTCTGCGTATAGGAGCGCCTACGTTTACGCCTATTGTCCTTATTCTCGGCAGGCGTTTGAAGGGGAGGAGGCGGAGGGGGAGGTGATGGTGATGGCGCTGGCGCTGGCGCAAAGGTGTTGGATGCAATGCGTGTGCTGCGGCGTACTGAGGAGATGTCGGGGCCGCCGGTCTTCGAAGGCTGTGGTTGCTGCTCACTAGGCTGGGTTCCGTCTAGCGGCCACTGGACGAGAGAATGGTACGCCCGAGGCTTCTGCGTCTTGCGCAGGAACACCCTCTTCAGCGTCCGCACCCACTTGTCGCGGAACTCGGACCGCTGTCGCCAAGGAACATCCAGCATGGCCTTGACGGCCAGGTGCCTCAGATGGGGCATACCTGGAGCTTGGTCCACGAAACTTTGGAAGAACATCTCGGCCGTGTCCGCATCCCACTTGGCAAGCTGTTCGAGGTCTATGATCTCGATCGTCTGGGGCCACACCGGGACGTCCTCGACGGTGAGGAGGGTATCGTAGATCGGATCCGAATCCTTGTAGTACTCGTGGTGATTGTATGTCAGGAGATCCATAGATAGTTCCTGCAGCCCGGGGCAGCACTGGCCCAGTACCGGCAGGAAGGACAGGTTAAGCGACTGGTTGTGGTGAAGCGTCAAGCGGCGCAGTGGTCGTCCATGGCTCGCCAGGTACTCAGATAGCATATCAGCCGTCAGCTCCCAGCAGTTGACGATCTCAAGGTGCGCGATCGTCTTGGGGAGAAGAGATAGGAACTGGCCATCCACCACAGTCGATGACTCCATGACCAGGTGTCTGAGGCCAGCGACGGGAGCCAGCGCCGCGGCGACAAGGCTGATATAGTTCTTATCCTGTTCGAATACCTCGGCATCGCCAGGGTCTTTGTTGTCTCTCAAGGAAGGTACCTGAAAATTGACAAACGAAAGCTTGCGCAGCTGAGAGAAGACCTTCCACCCGTGGATCGCCGGCAGCTCCTCGAGCAGGCTGGGGCCCATCATCCTCTCACTCCACTTCCACGACTTCAGACGGACGGCGGCGTGTCCATCGCCCGCGGTCCTGAGCGCGCTGAGCAGGTCTGGCGCGTAGGTCCACTTCTTGCTGTTGAAGTCGAGTTTTCGGTAAGGAGGCAGGTCGAAGTCGTGGTACAGCTCAACGTGGGACAGGCTGGGCAGGGATAGGATGAGCTCTGCGACATCAAAGGTGCGCGTCTGCGAGTGTGGGAGCGAGGAGACCTCGACGACCAGCGACTCGACCATGGTCCGCCTGTGGTCCTGACGGGCCAGCGCAGCACCAGGATCTGCAGCAAGCTCGCGGATGAGGCTGGCGAACTTGTTTCCCATGTTCATGGAGATGACCTGCGGCATGGGACATTTGTACAGGGCCTTCAGGGCAGGACCCAGGAAGGCCTTGCACGTGAGGCCGGCCGCGAGCAGCCAGCGGACGTCCGTCCGGGTGTCGGCAGGGTAGGCGGCATGCTCAAAGATCTGGACCAGGGTGGTCCATTCGAGTAACTGCCAGGGTGGGATGACACCAGACGTGGGCCAGGCGGGCTTCTGGTCGCGCGCTGGTGATCTCTTCTTTGCGCTACCGAATTTGAAGGGGCGCCTCTTCTTTGGTGTCGTCGGGCCTCCTGTGTCCCGTGAGGACTGGGCCGTCCGGCCAGGACGCCGACGAGACCCTTGTTGTGCGGTGGGGGCACCAGGACGGTGTCGTCGCTCCCTGGTGGAGGCGACGGTCTGGACGGTCTGTGATTGACGGGGCCGCGTAAAGATGCCGTCAGAGCCATCTGACATCGAGTCCTCGTCGTCTTCGGTATCTTGGTCGTCGACAGTCGAGTCCTCCGAGTCGGTATCGCCATTCAACAGACGCGTGGCGCTCCGTGTAACGCGGCCGCTCGGGCTCGGAGGCGGCGGCCGGGTTGAAGGCCCGTCGTGGCTGGTGGTGGCGGCTGCTCCCCGGCGTGGGTTGCGGCGGGGCACAGCGACGACCCCTGCATGGCCCGTTTGACTCATGTCGTCGGCGAGGTCAACAGGCGGGATTGCACATGGGAGCTGGGGCCGTGAAGGTGTGTGTGAAAAGCGTGTGACTGTTGAGCGAAGGAGAGGATTGGCAGATACAGGCGGATCAACAGGCCGCGGCCGCAGGAGCGGCGAAAAAAGAAAAAAAAGAACAATGAGGGCCCGCGAGGGAGAGCAGTGGTACGGTTACAGCTTGCATCGGGTCAGTGTGCGCGCGGGAATGGCCGGAGTCTCCGATGCAGGGTGAGCTGGAGGTGATGAGTGAGACGGAGGGAGGGCAGATTGGAGCGACCAGAAGAATGCGATCTCCAGTGCCGCAGCCAGTGACGGGCATAATGTGTGGGGGGGGGGGGGTGGGAAGGTTCAGGATACTAGTGATGGTCCGTGCGCGCGGCGGGAGAACTGCCAACCCTGTACCTACATGTGCGTACCTTCGTACCTCGAACCGCTGATCGTACTCGACGCATTACTGAAGCCGCTGTCAAGCACCCTCACAACCTCTTCCATACTATGACACGCCATGTAGTAGAAGACAACTGCACCCCCGCTCGACGTGTTTCTTCGCCATCTGAATCTGCATGATATGGAGCTTGTGGAGGCTTGATGAGTTTATGGGTCTGTTCGTATCGGAGTACGCGCCTGCCGGTCTCCACAACCTCTAGAGGCCATCCTGATCCTTCGTGCTACAACACCTTGAAGGCGTTCCTGGTGATGGTCAATGATAAGTAACTACCTGAAAACTTTCTCCGGAGTCTGTCGTCATGGGAATATCAAATATGAGCCTCGTCTTGACTCCACATCTGGTTTGTGCATTCCTCGGAAACAGGACCTGCACTTCCCACGCCTGGTTACAGCGTCCTCAAGCTCGCCTTCTCGACGTGTGCAAGTGCGTTCATTCTGATCCTCAAGGTTTACTATCTCGAGATGGAGCATTCTCCATATCACTCCCATGAGATTGAACCATGAGTGCAGTGAAGATAGCTTGAAATTGGTCATCAGCAAAGACGCCTCGGATATTTACACGAATAGCCTTCCCTGCGGTACTTGATCAAATGTTGGCAGGAACAGCTGATATTGCACAGGCCGAGCCTCCCTCTCTAGTCAGGAAAAGGCTTGGTCACGCTTCTGGACATCCATATTGAGACTTTTCCGAAAGCGCGAAGAGATTGAGAGGTAAACAAGGTCAATACTGTGTATGAATCCTGCTCAGGTGAAGAAAGGCGCTGGAGAGTAATACAGCGTGCAGGCCCTTCGCTTCCTGCTGCGGCCGTCCGCTGGACATGTCTCACAAGGAATCATTGAATGTGACTTATATATGACTGCCAAATCAAGTGCCCTAGTAATCGTCGAATGAGTGAGCTTTTAGTCATGGCAAGCAGAGAATTATGGCCAGATTGAGGTTGAGCAGCCATGACCTCGAACTGTCCCAGTCGCTGCGGGTTAGGGTCAAGGTCAAGCCTCGTCACCGCGGCTGTCCAGTGTTTGCCCAAGGCTACTACTGTAAGTGGTTTTGGCAGCACAAGGAATTCGCGCGAGACTCGCATCGAATCTCAGAATATGGCATACTCTATATTTTTTAACTAAACGTTTACATGTCATCAGCGGCTGACTCTCAAGGGCTGCGATGGCATGCAAGCGCCAGTCGATCGAGACTGCTCTTGCTTGTTGGGTCAGCGAGCCTTGATGACGCGCCCCCACCCTCGAATTCGCCGGTTGGGCGGCTTGCTATAGCGACAATTGAGCGATTTGGAAGTAAGTGTCTGCCCCATCCTGATCTATACCGGTTGTATTCATGAACTTCAAATGGCTAGGTCAAGAGCCCCGTTTTCTTATTGCAGAAATTGCCTGCTGACAAGAGCCGGATTGAAGATTGGTGGCCTCAGGCTCATGAAATGAGCAGCTGCCTTTCATCAATCAACCAGTTCTGTTTATATGTAGTCTGCACAAATGATCAAAAGGTCTGAATTGTCTCAATTCAATCTAAATGTCCATGTCATGTAAATCTACACTGCACGTTACAGCAGTCAAAAGGTTTACATGGTAAGGCTGTCTTGGCATTTTGCTGACGCGATCAGTCTTTCGACAAGACAAGCACTGGGAAGTCGAGGATTTAACAAGTCTGAGGCAGCTGTTGTTCCTGATGATGGTGCAAGTATTCAAATGCAATGCCCTCAAGATATCCTGTTCTGCATCTCTTGTATATGCCGCATTGAGTTTTTTCTTTATACACAAGTGATGCTGCAAAGAGGCTGGGCTATCACCAAGTCTCTTCAAAAGTGTCGATTTTGGAAGCACTATTATACATGGCTTAGGCCAGCTTGACATGTTTATGATAGCTAAACTAACAAGGTAGACTTCAACACCCTTATAGAAAGACAGAGAATGTGTCAGGGTCCTGGCCAAAGGCGATTGATTCTCTGGTCTTGACTCCTCTTATACAAAGGTGGGCGATGATGTGCTGCACAAGGCTGATGGACCAGGATCGCCCAGCCTGCCGTTGGTTAAGACTGGTGCTTCGGGTGCTTCGGTTGGGGTTTATGAGCAATGCAACTCATACTAAGAGGTTCAGGCAATGCAGATTCTCAAGTATTTTCTCTAGTATATCAGTCAGTGTGGTGTTTGCTATCTGGTAAAGTTTATGACTGGAAACATTTCTGAGGAGGTGTTGCGGCAGTGACAAGTACTCTGAAGTGGCACATCCAGTTTTACACTGTCGTACCAACTGAAATGGATTCTTAATGTTTAATTACAACTTCTCTACATGTATAAGTCTGTATGTTTTTTTGTTTTATTCACTCCTCGATTACTTATCTGTTTTATAATGGTAAGAACAACCTGCAGCTCATGGTTCTCCCCCTCTTGCCACATCTGCTTAGGACACCAGGTTGTACAATGTGGTCAATGATGAGGCTTAAGTCCAGATGTGGCTTTGGGAAGTGGAGTCTCTTTCTGATGCCTGAAAGAGGAAATCTTCACATATAAATGTTGATAGCTAGAAGGACTGTTCTATCTGAGCTTGACCTGATGTTCTTTTTTCCAAGTTCTGTTTCCGACTCTAGGAGAGACTCTGTTGAGAAGCGCAAGCTTCACAGTCCAGGGGTTTTTTTTTCAAGGACAAGGCGAGCAGTCACATGGCTTCTTGTTGGGCCGAGTTAGTAGGGGACATCAGCCCCAGGCTAAGCAGTATGAGGCACCCAGGGTACCTCTTAGCATGTTGAGGGGATTCACCAAGCTACGCGTAATTAGTCCGGCCTATGGGCCCCAAATTGGACAAGGGTGGTGGTCTTGGGCCATATCAGCAGGGGGGGGGGGCGCACTGCGCAGGGTGTCGCGATGGGACATTGAATTCTTTCAGATTACAGGAAACTCAGGCGCGTCGTGATGACCTTTTTCTAACCCACCTCACACCACCTTCCAGGCCCCCTCAAAAGGGCCAATCTTGTCCAGAACATTGCCTACTTTGTACAATTTCAACTTTAATGGGCTTGTACTGATGAAATCCAGCCTGGCGCGCACTGGGTTGATGATGGAAATTTCAGTGGTTTGTTTATAATCCGGTCCAGTCCTTCACAAACACCACCTACGACCCTCACCAATACCTACGACAGACAGACGGACAGACGGACGGACTCTATCCACCTTGTCAGCGCTGAGAGACAGTAGAGCGGGGACATCGACCTCCTCGGTTTTAGATACGGTCCATCTCATACCTGTCTTTCTTCGGGAAGGGGCCGGCCTGTTCTGACAGCAAAGCTTCTCTGTCTCTCTCTCTCTCTCTCTCTCTCTCTCTCTCTCTCTCTCTCTCTCTCTCTCTCTCACCCCCCCTCCTTTCTCTCTCTTCCTCCCTCCCAGCCACCGGTCTTGGAATTAACGAGGACAATCGGAAAACGCATATTGAGCGACGTATTTGCTCCCGCAAGGGGGACTCCTCAGCACTCTCGCTTGGTCGACCATGACAAAAACCCATCCACGCCGCCAGACGCTTCCTTTCCTTCATCGGAATTGGATAAGTTCCATCAATTTCCACGACGGTCATACCAAGCTCACCAACGGCGACGATGAGCATTACCTACGTCCGGCAAAGCGGCGTAGATTCATGGAGAGCTCCCCCGATTCCGGCATCGTGCCGGATATAGACGGCTTGGTGCTTCATGACGGCCCTGTCAATGTCCAGCCGGTCATGGAGATCAATGTCCTCAAGATCTCTCACAAGAGTTTGTCACGTGCCAAACCAAATGGGCATGTCTCCTCATCATCAACAGACAAGGACATGATGACGAGGGCTCGCTGCAAGATCACCATCACCACCCCCGCACAAGCGTCTGGCGACGCGCAGGTGCTCTACTGCGATAGCCAGATCTGCAATATCAGAACCTCACAAAATCCCGCCGGCATCAGTCAGATGGCAAGGGTGTACTTGGCGCACCCCTTCACCGTGCCCGAAGAGAAGATCTATGTAGAGCGAGACGACGATACGGTCTTCGATCTTGCGGATAGGTACGGGGTGAAGGTGGAGCTCCAGTCGGCTGGTGATCAGAACTGGCCGCCGCTCAATCTGATCAATTCGTCTCTGGGCGAGAACGTATCCATCCCACGCCACTGGACCCTCGAGGCCGAGGTGTCCAACTTTCTGGATCGAGGCAGACGCTTAGGTGCCTTGAAATTGCGCACCAGTCCTACAGCCTGTACCAATATCGACTTCCTTCTGGATATCGATGTGAGGTGGACAAGTGCATTACCAGACAAAAACCACCCCCTGACCAATGGCCAGGCTGGGAGCTACTTGGCTCGGGTCGCGAATCTTCAGAAATCAGAAGAGCACGTGCCACTTACGAATGGGCATGCCAATGGGCATGCCAATGGTCATCTGACGAATGGATATGCGCATCCGATGGATGATGACCTGGAAGAGGACGCAGAAGGCGAACTCACGCCAAGTCGCTCGTTGCGGGCCCGAGGGAGTAAGAACTATAACCTCAAGGACCTGAGCGCCAAGGCACAGGGCAGACAGCCCCGAAAGCGCTCTAAATATGCAGATCTCAAGAAAGACGACTCGGAACACGTTCTGTACCGCCTCCCCAAAGAAGCCGTCCCAGTGCGGGAGTTGGTCGTGGACGGCTTTTCGTGCTGCGTCTGCCACGCAGCACACCAGTCCTTGGCCCACCTTCGAGCGCACCTTTTCAGCCACGCGCAGTACAACTTTGACATCGTCTCCAATCCCGGAAGGCCTGGTATCCAGCTCGATGTCTCATGCATCGCTGAAAACTCTGGCATCTGGCTGCGCCCCAAGGTATACCAGCTGGGCAGGCCTGTAAAGCCATTCGACCTGGACAAGTACGTCGAGGGAGATGACTCCTGGGCGACATCCCGATTGGGCCCCAACAACAATGAAAGCCCAGTCGCCGTAAAGCGAAAGATCTCTCAGCCCAAGCCTGTAGCGAAGACAGTTCAGGTAAGCACTTCTGGCTTTCATCCCCCCCCCCCCTACCTTCCTTCTTTCTTCCCTTATTCCCTTATTCCCCTTTCTGTTATTTTTCTCTTTTTCTTTTTATATATTATTTACATATAAAGAAAGAGGATTGGAGTTGGGCTTTATATCATGATTCTATGATGCTGACTCAATGTTCTAGAGAACTGGCGGTCGCCGTAGTAAGGAGAGTAGTATTAAGGAGAAGAAGATCTTGGTTCCACAGACGGACCAGCCTTTGTTCGATCCTCTGAGCAAGACCAAGTTGGTTCCCGGCACGGAGGTTCGACCAGTGGTGGCTGATGACAGCTGGCTCATCCAAAAGCATCGTGACATCGTGCAGGATTTCTGCGACGTTGATGCAGCTGAAAAGGAGTACATTAAGGAGTGGGACGCATTCATCCAGAAGAAACGGATCGCCTCCGAAGCTTTCATCGGGCGCGCGGTCGTGGAATTTGTCAATGAAAAGGTCGCCTGGCTCTTGGAGTCGAGCTCTCGTACTCGAGAGTTTGGAAAACACCTAACAGTGCTCATTGCGCGGGGGCTCGAGGAGGATAGCATCAAGCTGGTACAGACCCGCATCCAGGAGGGTCGGAGTCAAAAGTCCTCGGCCGAGAAACAACCTGCCCCGGAGCCCTCGAAGGAGGAGAAGCCGAGAAAGTCCAAGGGTTGTACGGTCTGTGGGAAGCCTGTCCGTGGCCCGGGAATGCTAATCTGCTCGAACGAGGTATGTTTTTTCGTGTGTTTTTTTCTCCCCTGCTTTCTCCCACCGGCTGGATTTTGAGACGCTGGGAAGTCAATGTGACTAACAATATGGACCCGGAAACAGCACTGCCAGGAACCCTTCTATCACGATGATTGCATACGAGAGGTAGCGCAGATGACAGTGGAGCATCCGCTTTGGCGATGCAACCATTGTATGAAGTAGGGCGAATTCTCGATCGATTGAGGAGCAGGCATGCTAGTTCTCATCAGCCGCCTGATTTGATACTATCAGCTAATACTCGAAGCATATTGCTCCGTGTCACTAGGGTTGGCTTTGATGCGTGAGAGAAGGCAACAATGGCAAATTTGACACAAGCATATTCAGCAAAGGTGTTGCATTGTTGATAGCAATATTGTCCAAATTTAATATGGTTAAGATCTTTATCACTATGCTATTATGATATTGGGTAGCTCCCAATCCACATTCCATCCTCTTCTCTCCCTTAGTAGCAACTAGATATGTAAGTACTTTCAGTGGGTTTCCAAAGTCAGTCCCAAACTGTATTACTGAAAGCTCGATTGCTCATCTCGGCTTTAAGCATTCGATATCAGTAGCCACAGAGAGAGACCAGAGGGCTGACCTCAGGAGGATGTGTGGGTCCGAACACAACATCACAATAATTAGTAGTACCACCATTATGCTCAGCCAACTCGTCATGCTCTTCCCTTCCTCCAGCTTCCCCTCACTTGTGATCAGCCAGTCAGTCCCCCCCCTGTCAGTTTCCCTCAGGGCAGATGGATGTTGTCTAAATGAATAAATAAATAAAAACTGTTGCCCGCCATGAGCCTCCCTTGCTGTGGTCCCATGTTGATTTCCTCATTTTATCAGGGTGTGGGCAGAGCTGTGTGACATGAAGCTTGCACCAGTGTGCTTCAGCAGGATGATTAGGATTTTCCATTAGTTTTCCCAGAGTTTTTCTTTTTGATAGCTGTGATTTATTTGGCCCAGGAGATGAACCCATCTGTGCTGCTGGGACAGGGAGCCCCGGCATGCGGGGGCCGGTCAAGGTAATAAGCCCAGGGCTGTACATTGTCTTCTTTTGTTCTCTTTCGGGATCTGAAATCTCGGAAAGCCCTCATCCATAAAGTAGGCATTCCCTCTTGCTGCTGCCTCAATCATTGATTGACTCACATGAGCAAGCATAATTGCAAATTCTCAGCTCCTTCTGCTTGTCGCAACTTTGGCTTGTGGCTGTTATTGGTCAACAGTATGCCCTTTTTGTGAAGTCACTCCAAGGTGAGACAGATCAGACTACCTAGGTAGGGAGATGGAAAGATGTAGTTTTGGCTCTGCCGGTAACAAATACAAAGGGGGGGGGTTTTTTTATGTAATTTTTTTTTTTACGTATGAGGGATTGGAAGAGAAACGTAGTCAAATCATTCGAAGATCAACACGACAGGCCAACTACTTGAAATCACTCGGAAATCTCATTTCCTATTGCCTATTGAATCTGGGCCACATCGCAGGACTGCTCCGTTATCTCTTGACGACATTTTGTTGTGCATGTTCAAGTTTATTCCCTTTTCTTTCTTTCTTTCCCCTGTGGTATGGGCGGAGTCCTTACTGCTCGTTTATACACTCAAGGAGCATGAACTTCCAGATATGATTGGTATGATGGGTGATGGCTAAGTACGTTTCCCTGAGAACTACTAGGTTTTCTAGCTCTTATTAAAAACTCTTCCATGGTTGGCCTCAAAGGGCAGGGACCTTATGAGACGTTTAAAATCAGCATGTCTCTTCCATATCAAGACCCTGCATGCCTGACAAGTATTGGCAGATTGTTCTTACTATCGTATATATCACCTCACCCGGTGATGTTTAATGGTTTTTTTTTTTGGAAGGGGGGTGGGGGTTGGCGATGTTTAATATCTGAAAGCTTTGATTAGTTACTAGTACAACTGCTCTACAGTCTGGCCCAATGAGGTCTCTAAATGTAATAGTATGGTAAGATGAGGAGGTGATTGACCGGGCTCCTGAAGATGTAGGGTGTGTTCGGCTTACAAAATACCTTCTGCCTAGTCGCAGTATGCATGACAGAGCAACATGAATGGGACCCGAATCAAACCTACAGATCGCGCCTATTTACACTTGTTGGAGAAGATGGTTGTGGTGTTCAGATCGTGATGAGAAAGATGTCAACCAATAATGACTGGAGGCTTGCAAGATATTATAAGACAAAGCTGCTGGGTTGGCATATATCCCCACGAAGGCGAGCCCGCCGACTAGAGGTACACACTTCTTCCTCTTGGCTCTGAAAAGGTAAACCTAGCATACGATGATTACAACGGACGATACATTGTGCATTAAAGCGAAAAGCCTATGACTGAAGCGCTGGCGAGTTACTTAGAATCTGTACTTGGCTTCCTTCTTTTTGTCGCCCCCTGACCGTCTCTCCTCGTCCCGCTTGATCCTCTTCCGACTTTCTTGGGCTATCATCTCAGACAGGTCGTCGTCATACGACTGCCAGTTCTTGCCGATGCCCTCTTCCTTCCGACCCTCCTCGAACCTCTTGCGCAGTTCGTCCTTGCTGATGCCGTCATGACTCGCCAGGGCCTCAGGATCAAGCGCGACATCAACGTCGCCCGGCTTCTTGCGTTTGCGGCTGTCGTCTTCCTGTCCAAGCACGGGCATGCCACCCCTGTTCTTGGACAGGTCGTACACCCTGTCACTGCCGAAGAAGCCCTCTGCACGGGAATGCCTCTCGGGAATGACCTGGTAAGCAGAACGCGGCCCTGCCACACTCTCCTCGGTCTCGTAGCCCCGGCGCTGCTTTCTGAGGTCAAACTCGCCTGCCATACTGCTCTCCACACCACTGGGACCGTGATAGTCTGTCGGTACGGAGCTGACGAGGCCACCGGGTGTTTCCAACCCTCCGGGTGTCTGAAGGCCACCCGGAACATCGGCATCTTCCTCCTCCTCATCCTCCTCCTCCTCCTCGTCAGATTCTTCCTCCTCAGACTCCTCTGGCGGCTTCAGCTCTCCCCAGAGTGCCCGATCAATAGGCTCTGCCTGGGGCTGTGCTGCTTGTAGTTGTGCCTGGGCTTGGGGATTGCCCGCCGTGACGCCGAATATGTCACCACCGTAGATGGGCCGGTTGTACTCGTCTACCGGCGGTTTACCCCACTGCCCAGGCCCGAAGCCCCAGGAGGCGCCAGGGGGCAGTGGTGCGTTGAGGCCAGGGATCTTCAGCAGAGGATAGGACGGCGGGGGGCCCACGCGCTGTTGTTGCAATAGCCATGGCGGTGGGAAGCCAGGCTGCATCCCCAGAGCCTCTCGTAGTGAGTCGCTCACCTCCCCAGGCTTGAAGTATCTGTAGTCTGCCTCCCACTCCTTGCCCTCGTGGTAGAGCTCTCCGAAGCGGGTCAGGCCGGGCTTCGTCTGAAAGCGGAAGAAGGCGTCGTAGAGCTTCTGGTAGTCGATGTCGAGCTTTCCCATCTTGCCTTGCACCCGCTCCCTCTGCTTCTGCTTCATTGTCTGCTCGGCCTGCTTCTCTAGGACAGCATCCCGCATCTCCGTGATGCCCGTATCCGTGATGAACTTGGGAAGCTTGAACGGCGGCTTCTCGATACCTCGCTTGGACGACAGGTATTCCCTCTTCAGGGACCAGTGGCCGGGGACGGGCACCACGTTCCGCTGTGCCTTGATCTGGACCAGCAGCCGCGGGTCGGTAGACGAGGGATCCTGCCACTCCACAACCTCGGGATTCCTTACCAGGGCCTTGAGTTCCGCGATCGAGAGCTTGTTCAGCTTCTTCCTCTTCTTTTTGGACATCTTGGTCTGCCCGTTCTCCTCGTCCTCGCTCGGTATGTCATCATCCTGGTCGAAGAACGTGAAGCCCTGGTTGCCGGCATTTGCCTCCCGTTGGACCTCGTCGTCCTCCAGGTCTGCGCCAAACCTCTGAAAGATGTTCTTGTATTCTGCAAACGCCGGGTCGTCGTCGTCCACTGCGAAGCTGATGACCGCGTCTGCAGCCGCCTCCCCTTTGACGTCTGGGTCCTTCTTGACTTCCACGGCGTCGGCGGCGGCGGCAGCAGCAGCAGCTGCTGCTGGAGCCTCGTCTCCGTTGGTCTCGGCTTGGCCGTCCTCCCGAGTCTCGTTATCTTCGGTTGGCTTCGCGGAATCCTAAGCGCTGTGGTCAGTACATCCGATCGCTGAGGTCTGAGGCTTGCCTTGGTGCACTCACCTCTGCCTGTGCCTTCTTCTGCTCCTTCTTCTTTGCGCGGCGCATTTGATTCTTGGTCATCTTTGGGGCCGCCATGTTGACGGTGAGTTGGCCGGCAGAGCCGACTGACCAGGTCCAAGAAGCTTTTGTGCAAAATACGAAGTGTCGCAGAAGAAGGAAATGTCGATGACGCGTGGGGGTCGAGGGCGAGCGGACGTGTTGACGGGAGCGAAAAGAAGTTCAGTCGGTTTTCCCAAAGAGTCGCGAGTTGCCAGCCGAGTTCCTGAGTTCCCAGGTGGTAAGTATTATTTCTTTTTAGCGAATCCTAGAGTACTACGTACAGCTCTGGGGCCCGCTGCTCAGCAGTGTGCCACAGTACCAGCGCCGCTAGTAAGTCCCGCCAAGGCCCAGAAAAGGCTTGGCTGCAGCTACCTGTCGCACCCCTGCTGTACATTTTTATAGCTGGGACAGACAGGTCTGGTCCTGCAACACGACCTACCAATTGTTCGAGGGTTCCTATGTAGCTTGTCCACGATCGCATCATCGCCGCCTACGCAAGCCTTCCGTCATCCCTCCTTTCACGATCCCTTGCCTCTCAAGTCTTCTGCAGATGATCAATGGCACTCTTCACGACGACGACCACCTGAAGATTGAAGAATAGGAAATGTTGCGGTAGACGCGCCGACTGTCCTTCTCACGCCCACCTCTGTCGCTCGTTTAAATCACACAACCTCTTGTCCTCTCCTGCTCCTCCTCCTCCCCCCCCTCCAGGCCCGCCGCCCTCGAGCCTGCTCCCCTCGCTTCCCTCCAAACGCTATGCCACACTCGACTGCTTCTGGTTCAGAGCAGCGCGCTCCGTCGCAGGGACGGTCCAAGGGTCCTCGCGATGCCAGCGTCGACTCGCGTGAGGCGGCGACGGAGAAATTCCCCGACTTCGAATCATCGTCAATACCAGCATACAGTGTCGGCCCTGCGCAGGGGCGTCTAAATGGCAGGCAGCCAGATGGCTTCGTAAACGGTGGGACGCACCTCTCTGGAGACCAGTGGCGCCCTCGGAGGGAGAGCTCTGCACGAGGAGCGAGATGGGCGCCGTCGCTGCCAGGTCAGCCGGTGCGTGGACATGGTCGGCAGAAGAGTATCAACGATACGCTCCGGGACATCAGGGCGCGAGGTGGGAGCGTCAGCCAGAATGCGCATGAGCTCGCAGGCGCGCTCCGGGCACCCGTCTCCCCGAGACTTATAGTACGACGAACCCTTTCAAGACTCCACGCCGTCCCTGAAGACACGTGCTGATCTCAAACTCCCTCCCCCCCAAAACTGTAGATACTATGTATTACGTGGTACGCCTCCTCGGCTCTGACCAATACGTCAGCCAAGTCCATCCTCAACGCCTTCGACAAGCCGGCGACCTTGACCATGATCCAATTTCTCTTCGTCTCGGGATATTGCATGCTATTTTCGTGGGCCGCCGCTACATTCCCAGCCGTGAAAGCCGCAGTGCCAGCATTAAAACATGGCATCCGCCCGCCGAGTGTCGAGGTGATCCGGACGACGATGCCTCTGGCGTTGTTCCAGGTCGGAGGCCATCTGTTGAGCTCCAATGCGACCTCCAAGATACCCGTCTCCCTCGTCCATACGATCAAGGGGCTGTCACCCCTCTTCACTGTGCTGGCCTACCGCGTCATCTATGACATTCGATACCCCGTGGCGACCTACCTCTCCCTGATACCACTGACCATTGGCGTCATGCTCGCCTGTTCCGGGAGCCACTCCTTCGGCGGACAGCTGCTGGGAATCATCTACGCCTTCCTAGCCACGCTCATCTTTGTCACGCAGAACATCTTCTCCAAGCGGCTCTTCAACGAGGCCGCCCGGGCGGAGGCCGAAGGAATGACCACGACAACACGCACGCTAGACAAGCTGAACCTCCTCTGCTACTCGTCGGGTCTTGCTTTTGTGCTCACGGCGCCGATCTGGCTCTGGAGCGAAGGTTTTGGGATCCTAGGCGACTTCCTCCACGATGGATCTGTCGACCTGGAACAAGGGCCTGACACCTTCGATCACGGTCGACTGCTCGTTGAGTTCATCTTCAACGGTAGCTTCCACTTCGGGCAGAACATCCTGGCCTTCGTCCTCCTCTCGCTCGTGTCTCCGGTAACCTACTCCGTCGCGAGCCTCATCAAACGAGTTTTTGTCATTGTCGTGGCTATCGTGTGGTTCCGCTCGCCCACCACGAGGATCCAGGCTGTGGGCATCGGTCTCACCTTTCTTGGGCTGTATCTCTACGACAGGAGCAGCGAGAAGAACAAGGCAGACAGGAAGGCGCGCACCATGACCGAGAGCAAGGGCACGCCGCTGCTACCACTCAACACAGCCGGGGGCTTGGCCGTGAATCAGAACGGGACGGGCCTTTTTGAGAGCCCAGCAGCCGTCACACCAACCGCAGGCGCGCACCCGTACACCAATGGCTACTTGGTCGGCAACGGCGATGACAGCAAGAAGTCTGATGATAACGTGCCGTCGAGGGCGAGAGGCCAGAGCAGTGCGCAGTGGCTCCCGCCGGGAACGAAACAGGAAGAGACGTGGAGGCTTGGCGACAATGGGGTCAACATAGCTGCATAGAATGCTGTGCTCTCTCTACCCGCTGACCCTCTTTGCGGGTCACCATCCATCATCGTTTAGGGCACATTACTTGGTTACAAGGGAAATTTTGGGTGGGTATGTGTGTATATAAAGGAATGAGCATAAGATGATATCAACGGCACTTATTGGAGGATGTGGATTTGGGTTGGCGTTGGGCAGGCGTTCTAGACCAAGGATAACCCAATTTTCTTTTTCACACACTCTCCCACTATATTATACAATAGGTGCTAGAGGTGTTTTGTTATTATTATTAAACAGCATGGTAGAAAAGTCCAAAAGGCAATCGCATCGAATCAAAGTTTGGACAAAGTGACGTGATTATGTTCACGATCGACCTGGTCTGCCTGTTTCTCGGTTTGGAAGCCGTGGACTATTCCACAGCGCCCACAACTGCGATACTAAGTCTTTGGGGCCTATTCTATCAGCCACTCCTCAACCTCGACTCCCATACTCCGGCCCAGACTCCTCACTATCTCCCACCCTACATTGACCCTCCACTTACCGCCCCTATCCAGAGGGTCACCGCCGCCGACGCCCACACGCACCAGCAGCCGCAAGGAGGACAGCGTCGCTAAAGCCATGCCGACGTCTGCATCCGACCCAGGAACACTGCCGGCGATCCCCCACTCGTTCCGCACGGCCGCAAAAATGGCCATCATGCGCTCCAGCACAAAGGCATGCGCGCCGAGCAGCTTCCGTGCTATCTTGCGGTGCTTGCTCCTCGGCCCGCCGGCCCGCCCCCCGCCGCCACCACCTCCCCGCCGCCTGCGCCTGCCGTGGTAATACGTCGAGAAGAGGGATAGATCGTGGCGCGCGGCGTTGTGGGAGGCGAGGTAGGCGGCGATGAGGAGGATGCGGGCCGTCAGGGGGAGGAGCGAGGCGAGGCTGGTCCTTGAGATGGCTGCCGCCGCCGCCGCCGCCGCCTGCAGCCCAGCCGCGTCCTTGTCCTTGTCCCTGCGCGTGACGATGCCCGGGTCCAGCAGCGACTCGTCCTGGAAGTGCCTGCGCGCGGCGATGAGCAGCCTGGAAAAGTCCTTGGCACCGAGGTTACCCTCGCGGATCGGCGCCGTGAACCGACGCCAGAGCGAGTTGCAGGCGAGCTGGAGGGCGGGCAGGGTGCGGGCGGCGGACCTGGTCAGGGCGTCGTGCACGGCGCCGCAAAAGCGCTTCCAGAGTTCGGTCGTCTCGGCGGCTGTGGCGTTTGCCAAGGTTGGAGGCGGCGTGGTGGAGAGGATCTTGACGAACTCGGCCTTGTCGTAGTTGGGAAAATGAACGTGGGTGACGAAGGTGGTGAGCAGAGCGTTGGGTGGTGGATTTGCCACAATGAATACGGTCGTTAGACGGGGGATCTTTGTGTGTGTGTGAGATGCTGGTCAGTATCCGGGAACAGCCGTTCGTGCAAGGGAGAAGAGACCAAGGGGTCACACTCACGATCTCTGAGAGCCTAGCCAAGGCAGGAAGAAGGGTGGGAGGTGCTTCTTTCTGACGGTCTATGCCATCAAAGACAAGGACAAAGTGGCGCCTCTTGGGCTGTGGTGCAAACTTGAGCATCCTGGACAGCTCAAATGTCAACTGCGCCAGGTTCTCACATCGCGGGGCAAAGGACCCGAAGTCGATGGCTTCTGCGACCTTTCTGACGGTCGTCTCTAGGAGGTGTCTCCCCGTCACACACTCGGGCGAGCTGACGATAGCATACTGGAACCCGGCCTGGCTTTGGTCGTCGTTGTCGTCTGCATTGCGGTGGGCCTGAACCAGCTCCTGAAGCAGGGCTGACACGATGACGCTCTTGCCGGTGGCCTCGGTACCGTACACTATACAATTTCGACAGGCGGCAGCCCTTGGCTATGGGAGCTTTCAGCAACAGTCTGGACCAGCAGAAAGGAAGAGGGTGATTTATGATTTGTTATCCTGCAACTCACGTCGAACAAGACGGCAAGGGCTCGAGTCTGAGCTTCGCGACAGGGAAACCTGTCGTCGAGGATGGATACGACCAGTTCGTCCGGCAGCTGAGACATGTTTATCGAAGCCGCCATCACTTGTTTCGCCTGTATCGCCCGGCGGATTCGTGTGTTTGTTGGCTGGTTTTGGTCTGTCTTGAGGCTCTCGAGCAGGCAGGACCTTGACGCGTGAAGCTTCGACCCAGGGGTTGAGGACGCGTTAAGGGTTAGGGGTAGGGTACAGGAGTGAGTGCCTCACCCAGCCCGATCCTCAACAGAGGAACAGATTTACAGACTCAATTCTCATCTTGATTCTCATGCAGATCTACAAAAACAAGAAAAGGGTTGAAGATGAATTGATGAGTTCTACTAGGTTGGCTAAAAGAAAGTGCCTATCTTGTAGTGCTACTACAATCATCCTCATGGCACTGATACTGTGTCTATCATAGTAATATATTTCACTATGGCAGTATTGGCATGCCACATAGTAAATAGTAGTTTCATACCACCATTATTTTATTATGATTATTATTGTTATTATTATTACTATTATTATTACTATTATTATGATTTTATCGTTGTGGATGAGCTTTAGGCGGGGACGAGTCGATCTCCTTCTTGATCGACGATCCCAAGTGGCACTTCTCCTTCAATTTCCGATCTGGTGGGGCAGCAGCATGCACAAGCACTGACAAGTTGCTCTATTGAATGTCTCTTGTCTCTCCCCCTCTCTCCCCTCTCCGTACTACCATCTTCACAGCACAAGATGTCCTCTACAGGGCAACCAGCCCCTAAAGCATGGTCAGGGATGTACATGGATGGTCTGCTCCAGAATACAAGGGCAGCCTGGGCAAGTGTAGGGTAAGCTTGGGTAAAATAGGCATGGCCGGCAGGGTATGTACAGTGGTCTTCTGCCTGCACTCGCGGCTGGCACATAAATCATCATCATTATTCACTACCACCATCATCATCACCTGACATACATAGCAATGACTATAGTACAGCAGCCCTTTTGACCCTATACAGTCAACCCAGGGGTCCACAGTTCCTCCATGCAGTACTACACAGATCACCCTACGTCGGTCCAACAAAACCCACCCCAACCATTCCCTGGACCAGCAGAGGGCCCAGCGTTCCAGCCGCCTGAGTACATCAGCCCTACCGTACGTGGGGTTCCAGTCCAGTCCTATCTCGTCCTTGTCCTGTACTTGTAGGCGTCACCATTCATGAGGGTGTCGTGTGTGCCCGCATCTGCAGCCAGGCTCCAGCAGGTTGGCACAAGCTGAAGGGGCCACTGACTCGGTTCATCATCAATCATCTCACACGAGTTCTAACTTCTTCTTACTTTTCGTGTCTGCCCACCCCTTCCCCTGTCTTATCTCTCTCTCTCTCTCTCTCTCTCTCTCTCTCTCCCTCTCTTCCCCTCGTCTCTCTGTCAGATAACTCGCTGACCCGGTAGCGAAAGAGGTGTCCCGCAACAAAAGTGCGTATGTGTCGTCGACCCCCCCTTCTCTACCATGGTGCCTACCGACCGGGACTCTCACGATCGCCACCGTCAACCAGACACGGCCCCGGTCCTGATGCCGCCCACGCCTCCGGCCGAGGCTGAGGAGAAGCCCTATCACGCCAAGCGGCCTCACCGGAAGTCTCGCCTGGGCTGTCGCAACTGCAAGTCGCGCAAGGTCAAGTGCGACGAGAAGAAGCCCAGCTGCAGGAACTGCGCTCTGAGGAGAGAATCCTGTGTCTACCCGTCTCAGTCTCACCACCCAGCAGCGGCAGCGCGTTCCACAGCTACCTCCGCCGCCTCCGCCTCCTTCTCCTCAGCCCCTGCCCCTGCCCCAGCCCCTGCCTCAACGCCGACCTCAACCCCGTTCCCGACCCCCCCGGGCTCGGTATCGGCATCGGCATCGGCATCGGCACTGCCTCCTGGCTGTCTGCGTGTGGTGCCTACTCCGCTCACACCCTCCACGACCTCCACCTCTCCGCTGTCCCAGCATGCCACTCTATCACTGGGGACACCCACGTCACTCACGCTGCCGCCTCTGGCTCCACAGACCGCATTCCGCCGTGCCTGTGACGAGGATACATCGCCCGCCGGCCGTGAGGGTGGCGGAGGAGATGGAGATGGACATGTCGACCTCATCATCGTGGACGAGCCGCTGGTCAAGCTGGTCGGGGCCGACGAGTACGACATGAAGCTGCTCTGGTTCTATACCGCAGAGACCTACACCTCCTTCTCCATCGAGGCCGGCAAGCTTCCACACGTCGATGCCATCCTCAGGTCGCAGATCGTCCAGTTTGCCTTCCAGAGCCCCTTCCTGATGGACTGCATCCTGGGCCTCTCTGCCCAGCACATGCAGTTTCTGCACCAGCCGGTGCCCCTGTCCAAAGCGCTGCTGTACAGGCAGAGGGCCTTCGTCGGGTACCGTCAGGCGATCGAGAGGGCGGAGCCCAGGGACTTCCCCGCCCTGCTCTCCTGCTCACTCCTGCTGTGCGCCCTCTCGTCGGAGCTCTTCAGGCAGCGCGACATGCGGCCCCTGTACATCATCGACTGGATGGTGGTGTGGCGTGGCATAGGTCTCATCTTCGAGATCCTGCCCCGCGAGGTCTTGTTCGACTCCGGCCTGGAGATGTTGTTCTCGCGACCCGTCTTTGATCTCAACCAGGGAGCCCTGCACTCCCCGCCGAACCTGCTGTTCATGATCACTTCCATCAAGGAGGGCGACCGAGACTACCCTTTTACCGAGACGTACTATAACGCCCTCAAGTACCTGGGCGGCCTCTACCGTGAGCTGGAGAACGGCTTCAGCCCCGTGCTCAGCCTGCGCGTCATCACCTGGTTCACCTTCCTGCCCAAGGACTTCATCGAGCTCGCCAAGAGGCGCACCCCGAGGACCCTCGTCATCATGGCCCACTATCTGCCCTTCCTGAAGCTGATCAAGAACGTCTGGTGGCTCAGCGGCATCGCAGACCGCGGCATCCAGGACATCATGGACTATCTGCCGGTCGAGTGGCACTACCTGCTCAACGTCCCTCGCACGGCCCTCCAGATCTCCGACAAGGTCGAGCTGGCCAAGCTGATCCAGGGCAACCACGCGTGGGAGCCCACGAGCGCTCGGTCCGAGGTCGTGCCGAAGCTGACCATGGTCAACGACGAGGGCAACCCCGTGTCTTGGGTCAAGGACACGGGCTGGGTTCCCACTCAACAACCCGTTGATGTCGCGGGGTCTCGGTCCGGCGAGCCACGAGGCCTCGCGCTGCCAGACGACGCGACCACATCCCCTGGTTATGATCAAGCTTTCTCGCGGCCAGGTAGCTGAGATGTGCGCTCTGTCTGTCTGTTTACAAATCATACCACCACCCACCCCCCCCCAATGCCAAGGAAGGAAGATGCTGTCTCATATGAACTGCACGCGTCCTTGCGGCGAACATCTGGGGAGTCCGTCCGAGGCTGGATCACGATACAGACTCTCCATACCGGTGCATAAGAAGAGGGGAGACCTTGTCATACCTTGTACAGATAAGCGTTACGGTCCTCACAGATACTGGCATTCTCTGATCCGTGGAGTGGCCGTCCAACGGTTCAAATGCCCCACCTAAAACAATGCCGACCAAGAGCTGGGGTACGAACGAGGATCGCGAGACCCAGTAGGGCGAATACTCGATCCCAAGAGTCTGGTCTCGCGCCGTAGCTTCGATCGCTCCAGACCTCCCCAGGTGTGATCGTTACCGCTCGCGCGTGGACCTGAACCCGTCCGCCTCACACTACGCACCATGGAGAGAAGCGAAGACTGGAGCCGACTGCGTTGAAACAATTTTCCTTCCTTCCTTCCTTCCTTCGGCGGCAAAGATTGAGAAGAATCGATTTTTTTTTTCCTTCTTCGAGTTAGGGGATCTAGGAATCGGAACAAGAGTTCGATGTGTTTTCCGTCCTTTCCGGCAGGACGTTCTCTTTCTTATTGAGGCGCCCTGGCGATGAAACGACTCATGGAGTGAAGCACGTGTGCTCGTACTAGTCTACAGGTTCCCATACTGCAGCTTGTACGAGACTTAAGAGTGTGCATTGCTGTGCGGTTTTATAAGTTGAGAGACATGGGGCCTGGGATGCACCGCGAGGTCGTCGTTCACGCTCAGGGTAGTCCAGTTCCAGTTCAGTCAGAAATTCTGAGAGCTAGCTGTTCGCGCCAGCAGATGGATGTTGTATCTGGATATCCGTATTACGCCGTCCAAGGAAGTCACAGTGAATTATCTAGTACACACAAGAAACCCCTATCCGTGCCGTTATAGAAGCTTTTTGGTTTTCTGCCCCTCCCCCCCCCTCTCGCCGAGAACGCCTTGCCTCCTTCTTTCCCCTCCGAAGTCCCGTACGACCTCTTCTCCTCCTCCTCAGGTGGTATCCATCTTCTCTCCGCCATTCGCCGCGCCCTCACTGCCGTTGGCAGCTGTAAAATCCACCGCGCCGTCGTTGCCGATGAGCCGCCTCTCCGAGGCCGCCACAAAGCTCACGCTCCGTGCAGGGTCGTAAAACAGCTTGAAGCTGCGCTGGACGTCGTCCACGCCAACCTGCCTCGCGCGCCGCTTCGTGGCGACGAGCTGTGACGTGGTGATGAGGTTGCTTGCGTACCGCAGACCAGCCTCCTCGCCGATCTTGGTCAGCAGGGCGAGCGCGTCTGGAGACAGCTCCACCTCCTCCTCCGTGGCGCGGATCGACAGGATCTGCTTGATGTCCTCCTGGCCGTAGGGCTGCGTCTGGATGATGGACACCCTGTCGAGGAAGTCGAGCGGCAGGCCGTGTGGGCTCTTGTAGTCGGTGCCCCGGATGCGGGACTGGCCGCGGTTGCTCGCCATGATGACAATAGGCGCCAGGTTGTCCTCCAGCGCGCGGTTGATGTACGAGAAGCACTCAATGTCCAGCATGTGGACCTCATCGATGAACAGGACACCCGGTACTATCTCGGCCTTGCCCTCCTCCTTCCACTCGCCAACCTTGGTGTTGATCTGGTCCCGAATCTCGCTGCGGATCTCGCCCGTGTCTCCAGAGAAGAGGGCGAGGAAGCCCTGTGTCCTAGAGTTGATGACGTCGATCTCGTGCAGCGTGACCGTGTGGACAACCTCTTTCCGCTTCTGCAGCTCGCCGTCCGGGCACTGCAGGAACTTTGTATCGACACCCATCGCATCGTAGTCGCGCGATCGTGCGTAGGAGCGGCCGAGCTTGGTGATCTTGCCGGAGGACTTGTCTATCGAGATAATGTCGCCGGCCATTACGCGCTCCTTGGTCATGGCATCGATCATCTTTGCGCCCATATCGTAGATGGCCTCCATGTCCGTGGTCTTGATGGTCAGCTTCCCCTGCTTGGCCCCGCCGGTGAGACTCCTGTCGATTTGGATCTCTACCACCTCGCCCTCCATGACCTCGCTCTCCTCCTTGATCCGCACGCCGATGGACTTTCGGAAGGCCTGGGTGAGTGCCTCGGTCTTGGACATTTCAAGGGAGAAGATCTCGGAGGAGGAGAGGGATGTGAAGGGGACGTCGGGGCCGAGGGACTGAGCCATGCCCATGGCGATGGCGGTCTTTCCTGTGCTGTGACAGAGAGATATCCAACACGTCAGCACGTACACCAGAACGGCCAGCAGCAGTCCATCATGTTGCCTAAAAAAGACAAAAAAAAAACCAAAAAACCAAAACCACCAACATACCTCGGCGGGCCTGCGATCAGACATGCGCGCCCTGCAATCTTGCCCTGCTTGATCATCTCCAGTATCACAGCAGCAGCCTTGCGGGCCTTCGCCTGGCCGACAAGGCCTTGGGAGGCTGAACGAGGCTCGAGGGTGTCGGCATCAACGCCGAGGCCGCGGATATGGGAGTGTGCGGCGATGAGGCTGATGCCCCGGAGCTCCTTGCCATCGGAAACCGTGACTACTGGCTACACATTGTCGTCTCCTTCGTCAGCAGGAAGCTTGTCTGGACAAACAGCGCGCGGGCGCGCGAGCGCGACAGTGCAGAGACGGGGGTGTACAAACCGCAGCCATGATTTCGTTCGACCTTGTTGTGAGAAGGTGAGGGGTCGCAAAGGGCAGTCAGTCAGGCTTCGAGTTTGTGAGGTGAAGCTGGATTGTATGTTGGTTGTCTTGTTGTGGTGGTAATGGTGGTGTGCTGCGCAATGAAAAGTATCGCCCAGAGAAGCTGTCAAGGCGAGGCACGTTTTCGACGCCCGCCCTCTGAACAAATTTGGAGGCGCGCCTCCTAGTTACTGTGGCACTAACAAACTACCCTGGTGCGGTGCTCTTTCAGCTAGTCGGGCGCTGGAGCTGACAGACTGCAGAGGCAGGCAGGGGGGCGGGGGCGGGGGCGCTGGGTGCTAACTGAAATCTTGAGGGTGCGCAGGTACAACAAGGTACGTACTTGCTTTGCACGCACTGGCAGCGAGCGCCCCAGGCCTCTGGCACCTACCGTCCATCTCCCCCACTTGGTCAGGTACACAAGAGCAGGCCGGGTTACTGCAGATGTGTACAGCGCACGCGTAGATGGGCAATCTATCTATTGATGAACGAAACGTGCCTGAGCTCTGCAGCCCTGAACTTGAAGAGAAGCAGTGCCTGCATCCAAGGCCCCGAAGCTCGAACTTTGCATGTTTTTTCCCTTCCAACCTACACCACAGAGAACAGCATTTCGCACTTCTCATACCTAATACGTCTGGTTTGGTCTAACCTTGAGACACCAGCCTCAAGCTCCCTTCTCTCGTTTGTCTCACGAGGCTGTGGTTAGAGCACACCACGGCTGCAGGCCAAGCACGGCAGGGCATATATGACAGTTCTTCTCGATCATTCTGTGTGCCAGCCATTCTTTGGGGAGGACTCACCTAGGACTTGTTTGCCTACTGTACTTTATCTTTCACCACATTCCTCTCTTCTGGCGCCCACAACATTTCTCTTTATTCTTCCTCTCGATTCCTCCTATTCGAGCCATGAGTCGACAAGCCACGTCCCAGCCTTCTCGCCGTTCGGCTGCTTCTCGAAACTCCAGTGACTTTTACCGCCCTGGCAGGCGCGATCGCGACCAGGACGCTGACCAACGCCACTCAACAAATCTTGACCACGACCGTGATCGCGACCATGACCCATCAAACCGACCTTATAATACAGGCACCTCTGAGCAGAAACGGCCTCGGCAGAAATCGCCCAAAAGGCATTGGCGTGAGCAGGAGCAGTCGGGTGCAGATTTTCAACTCAACAAGATGGATCAGGACAGCAACGCGGAGTTTGCAACGCTGTACCGGCAGCTGTGCAGCGCCATCACTGACAAGGTGAGGTGGTCTCACAAGAAGGAGACAGAGGCCAGAGCCTTCCAGCACAAGGAAGAGAGCTCCAAGAAGCTTGGAAGTGGCCATTT
The DNA here is from genome assembly GCA_014849955.1 of Cryphonectria carpinicola. NCBI lineage: Eukaryota > Fungi > Ascomycota > Sordariomycetes > Diaporthales > Cryphonectriaceae > Cryphonectria > Cryphonectria carpinicola. The sequence goes on along the minus strand of JACWRQ010000129.1, from coordinate 37,056 downwards.
TCCGGCTATCGCCGAGATGCGGCGCAGAGAGCAGACTCAGTTCCGACGGCAACAGGCCGTCGCGGACGAGGAGCTTGCCAAGATCGAGACATTGCTTGACAAGATCTTAGACGGCATCCATCAATGCCGCGCCAAGGCCCAACATATCAACGAGAGCAAGGCCCGCCAGTTCATCGAGATCGCCAAGGACGAGCTGGCCAGCGCAGCGAAGTCGACGATGGCGCCAGAAGCTGCGGGCCGGTTTCAGAAGCTAGAAGAGCAGTTCGCTCTGCTCCAGGAGACACAGAGCGCACAGAAAGAACAGCTCGGCCAAGAGAGCGAGAGGGTGCGCGCCCTTGAGGCGCTGCATGAGTCACAGGCCGGGGAGCTGGTCACCCTGAGGACAGAGAACGAACAGCTGAAGCGCCAGATCGGCTCCCAGGGGGTGGTCCAGACTCCTGCGTTCGATGCGCTGAGGCGGGAAAAGGAGGGCATCGAGGGCCAGCTCTCCCAGCTTCAAGGCCGGCTCGTCGCCCTCGAGGAGCGGGTTGCTACCCAACACACCGAAGCTACCGATTCTCTCAAACAACATGCCTTCGCACAGGAATCCAAAGCCGCCGAGCATGCAGCTTCGTGGGAGGAAAGAATGACAAAGGTGGAACGTGGGTTCGATGAGCATGGCAGACAGATTGCCAGCGTCGTTACGATAGCGCATCACGAAGCCCTTCAGAAGTTGTCGGCCTACCCGGCCTGGACGGCCTTGGACGATCGTCTCCGGCAGCTGAGTGCTGTCGATGAAAAGGTCATTGACACTATACATGACTTTATCAACAAAGCAGGGAAAGGTTCATTGGACCTAACGAAGCGCGTTGAAGCCGTAGAGACACAGGTTGCCGTCGCGGCGCCAGAGGCTCCTCTGGTTGTCAGGGCTGCATCACCTCACGCGTACAGCCCTGCTGCAGAGCCAGGAGCTATATCACACCGCATCGAGGCTACGGAGACGGCGGTCTCGGGCCTCCAGACGGCCAACACCACGCTACGCAACGACCTGGAGGTGTTGCGGAATGACCATGACACCAGGCTCAAGGTCAACGAGCAGATGATCCTCAATCTGGACGGGCAGTGGCAGAGTGTGTCCACTGTGGAGATGGCGCATATCATCATGGAACACCTTAATAAGCTGTCCACGGCCGCGATCCCGGAGGAGATGAAGACAGTGCGCGATAGGCTGGTCAACCTTGAGACGTGGCAGACGGGCATAATGCAGAACCGTGATAAGCTAAAGAATTGGGCAAGGGACACTGAAGCGAGGCTGCGAACTTCCGGAAAACGTGATTCCGTGGATGACGACCCCTCGGGACGAACAAGAAAGCGCCAGAGAGTGGAGGAACTGAATGGAGCAGCCGCTGGCCTTGCCTCACAGCAAGCTTCTCCAGCCTGAGAAGAGCATCGATACTGCTGTGGGAGATTCTCGTACCCTATCCCTTGTTGGTGGGGGATGGTGTATACTGTTCTGATGAGTCTTTTGTCAAGACGGTCTTGGAGAGGGGGGGGGGCCTTTTTCTTCTGCCCCCCTCCCTTTTTTTTTTTGTTTTTTTGAAGGGGGTGGTCCTTGAACCGCCGTGCCCTCACCCAGCATTTACTTTACACGGAGTCCGTTGACAGAGATACCCTACCTAAGAATGTGAACAATACATATGACATTCAATTACAGTTTAGCTGTAAAAAAAAAAAAAAAAAAAAAAAAAAAAAAAAAAAAAATAACAAAAAAAAAAAAAAAAAAAAAAAAAAAAAAAAAAGACTAGGACTCCATCACACACCATATAAATATTATGATCAAAGTCAATATCATCTCCACGTGTGTTTAACATCTTGGAGGATGTGCTTGATATTTGGGTGTGGATGAGCATGTGAAGTGAAGGGAGTTGAGAACTTTGGGGGGGGGGTCGGCAACTTTGCCTGGAGAGGGGACCCCTGTTTGCTTGTGGGATATTTTGACAGGGGTGTGGCATTTCGTCATTCACACCTGCCTTGGGAGAGCTGTCTTGACCATTACTACTTCTACACCACATAGTACGAACACCATTCCCTCTACTACACCAACTGTTCTGATTCCAACCATCAACCACCACAGCTTACACACCAAACTTCACAGGCCGCCGTCTCTCCTCTCAACTCTCGACAACCTCTTCCCTCTGCAGCTCCTCAAAGGAGGTCATCAAGATGGTAATCCCCTTCCCTCCATAGCGAAGCCTTTTCCCTTCTCTCTTTCTTGAGGCCTCAGTAGTGGTTTTCAGTGCTGACTGTTACTCCCTCTACTTGAAGTTTAACCCTCGCGTACCATTCGGCATGGACCCGAACAACCCGAACGATCTCCTGCATATGGCTCGAGCTGCTGGCATGCGCGGCCCGGCCAGTAGACGCTTTGACGAGTATTACCGCTGCTATCCCATGGTCATGGCCCCTGGCCCTGAGCGTCGTGAGCTGAACCACGGCTCCAAGGTCCTGCTGCCGCCGTCAGCTCTGGACAAGGTGTCCAAGCTCCACGTGCAGTGGCCGCTGCTCATGGAGCTCATCAACGGCGAGAAGGGCCGTCACTCACATGCTGGCGTACTGGAGTTCGTAGCGGAGGAGGGCAGAGCATACCTGCCGCAGTGGGTGGGTAGATCCCCCATAGCACCGCGGATATACACGCGACAGCCCCTGTGCGGATGGATGCTGATGATGCATGGCTCTCCAGATGATGCAGACGCTCCTGCTCGACGTCGGTGACATGATCCAGATCAAGACCACCTCGCTTGAGCTGGCCCGCATGGTCAAGCTCCAGCCCCAGAATATAAAATTCCTCGACATCAGCGACCCCAAGGCCGTCCTGGAGCGTGCCTTTCGGAACTTCGCCGCCCTCACCAAGGGCGATGTCTTCAACTTCGAGTACAACGATACTGTCTACGACGTCGCGGTTCTGGAGGTCAAGCCCGAGACGGAGAAGATGGGCGTGTGTATGATTGAGACGGACGTCTCGGTGGACTTTGCGCCCCCGATCGGCTATGTCGAGCCATCGAGGGCGTCAGCAAGCGGTACCAGCACCCCCAGGAGCGGCCGAGGCCTGCCAGCCGGCGGCCTACTACACAGCCAGGGTACCATGGCGCAGGCTATCAACTACGACTCTATCGCGCCGTCCTCGGCAGCTGCGAGGGTGACCAACTTCTCGGGCGATGGCAACCGTATCGGCTCCAAGAAGAGCAGCAAGGCCCCCACGCCGCAGCCAGCCACACCTGTTGCGGGCATGTCGGCAAATAGTAAAGACACCGCTGCTCCTCGCAGGCGCACCAACGGTCCCTTGCCGCTGCGTCTGCCGCCCAACAAGCTGTTCCTTGGCTACGAGATCATACCTTACAAGACCAAGGAGGAGAAGCTAAGGGAGACCGAGAATGCCAAGCGACCACATTTCGCAGGACAGGGACAGACGCTCAGGGGTGTGGTGAAGAAGGCGGGCGAGTCTGATGAAAAGGATCCAGCTCCTGCAAAGAATCCAGACGCTGGTGGTCGTCGTCTCGACGGCAAGAAGGCGGCCTGAGCCATATTGGGGGTTTGCTGGGTCGACAGGTTTCAGGCGTTATGGTCATGTGCAGGTTAACGGAGTTTGGGGTTGGGGGGGGGGGGGGGAAGGGTCATCGCGCACCATGGTCATCTTTGTATCGCTTCAGGTGCAGTTAGACGTCGACTCAATTTCACGTTTACTTAAGGCCTTATCTGACAAGGGAACTAGCTTTCATGGAAATCAGACTGTCTTTGGTAAACGGTCGACGCATAACCCTGAGGAGATGGGATGACCTCATCGTCAACGTTGTCAAGTATCAAGGAATCAGATCAGAATGCAAGCGCAGCAACGCAAATTTCCTCCACCCATCCGAAGTGATTTGTGTGTGAAAACAGAAGGGGGCCGGGCCTAAGATTGCAGGTGAAAAGAAGAAGAAAAAAACCCATACAATCCAGTATCCCCGCCCCCCCCTATAAACCTAAAGGCTTAGACACCAAAGTCGTCATCCAAGGCCTCGACCTTGGCCTGAACCTCATCAATCTCAGCCTGCTCATCCTCGTCCTCCTCGGCGTCGCTACCATTTAGGTACTTGCCCTTCTTGGCAGAGGACCGGGGCGTCTTGTTGCGAGCGATGGGATCCTTGACAAAGCCTCCCTCCGGGGACGTATCCTCGTCATCCTCAGCGGCGGCACGCTTTTTGCCGCGGGCAGAGCCGCCGGGGGTCTTGGGGGCGCGCTGTTTACCGGGGGTGCCGGGGGCGGGCTTCTTGGGGGTGTTCTGGGCGCTGCTGCCGGCGTCGGGGTGGCGCTCACGGAACTCCTTCAGGACGCGCTTGGTCCAGTGCTGACCTTGAAAGAGACGAAGGGCAGTTAGTAACTTTTATGTCGGGGGTAAGATGAGAGGTCCTGAGGGTTATATTCATCCCGAGGGGAAAGCTTGTGAGGCTAGAGCGAGGGCGTGGGAAGGCGGGGGGATCGTGAGAGGTTACTGAGGGGGGCGCTCTGAAGCTGCGGCATGAGAAGTGTTGGGGGGAAAGGGGCGGGGGCTTGAAGAATCATATGCCGCCACAAAAGGGAAAAAGAAGAAGAAGAACCCAGACGAGACACGGTAGATAGCAATTGCGAGGAGACTGCAAAGGAAGCATGGATGATGATGATGATGATGATGATGATGGCGATGGAAGGCAGGCAGGAACTTACTCATGGCACTCTTGGTAAAGTTGTAGCCCCAGGCATTCATGGTATCGGTCACCTTGTCCCAGTTGGCGTTCACGTTGATGCCACCATTGTTGGTGGACATCAGGATGGCGAAGGTGAGGTCCTTGATGGCCGCGTCGGTCCCTGCCGTCTCGATCGTCAGTCCCACATGCGTTATCTCGAATAAGGAACGACAACAACCAGACGGTGGGAACAGGGAGGGGGGTTGGTTGCGTTGGAAGCGTTGTGAGGTGCGGCCTGTCTGCAAGTAGGAGGAAGGTTGACGGGAGGAGAGATGGAAGCCCACTTACATTTGGCGGGAGCAGACATCTTTGCTGATGAAGGTCGTGTTGTCTTTGGCCAGAAAAGGTTCAGATGTTGAAGGATATCCAGTAAATGGAATGTTGAAGGAGGATAACACGACGACAGCGACGTGGTAGTGGTAGTGGGTGGTTGACAGCTAGTGGCGGTCGTGATGAGAGAAAGCTCGGGGTCGATAGTCTCGTGGGGGGTAAAAGGTCGAGGGGTTGAGCGCGGGGTCAAGTGAAGTGACGCGATGCTTTTGAAAAAGAAAAGAAAAGAAAAGAAAAGAATAAGCAAGTCCGTTTCCAGGAAAGTCGAGCAGGGACGAAATGTTGGGTGTGAATTGATATTGTCTTGCGGAGGGGGGGCTTGCGTCTGCAGAGAAAAAGTAGCAGCTTCGCGGTTGATTTACTGTCAACACTTTTCTCTCGCCTGCTTCCCAAAAAGAAAAGAGCACTCGCACTCGCACATGCACAGAAAGCAGAACTTTTGAACTTTCTTGCGGCCCTCTCCTTTTTCTTGCGCCTTTGGCAATTGATCAGAGATTCTCCAGTCGACGACTTTTCGACTGCGTCTTTGGCTTTTTACTACCACCAGCGCAATACCTTCCTCGTCTTGGTCGCCATCAAGTAAGATCCCCTCGTCCACCTTCAACAGCCAACCATTGCCTTACTGTCCAATACACCATTCAAGACGACGTCACTGCTCTCTGACTCTGAACCTGAATCCAAATACAAGCAGCACGCTGCCTTGGTCGTATCCTCCAAGCCTTGTCACGTATACCTCACCACCCATCCCATCTCCCCTCCCCCCCCTCCAACCTTACTCCTCCTTCAATCCTCTTGGCCCTCTCAAGGAACCGCTCCTTACCATGGGAGAGAAGGAGAAATGTCAAGGCTGTCTATCACCTGGATCATATTACTTCGTAGCTAATCTTTTGTTATCAGCTTTTTGCAACTCGCCTCGACGCTCTTGCCTCGCCTTTCCTGACCACCCACGAGCTGAACAGAAAAAGGTAAAAAAAACTCATCCCATCTACACCGCAACCCCACGTCGCAAGCATACCATACAGGCATATTCGCAGAATGGTCCTGACTTCGTTCTCACCGTGTTCTCAGAACCCCCCCCCCCCCCTCTTTTGTCAAAAGCTGCTGACTAGCTCTTTTCTTTTCCCCAGTCGCAAACATGTCTGACATCGACGACAACCCTCAAATCGAGTCATCGCACCAAGGTGCTGACGCAACATCTGCCAACGGCGCGGCCAGCGCCAGGGGTAGCAACAATACCAACCTTACCGACAAGACCCCCAAGAACAACAGGAAGGGTGGTATCGAGCTGACTCCTGTCGAGAGCCTGCTCTTCTTCAACATCGTTCGCTTCAACAAGGACCCTAGCGCTGTCGACTGGGACGA
>JACWRQ010000129.1:25625-28125 GCA_014849955.1 Cryphonectria carpinicola | reverse complement strand
AGGAAAGTGCGTCTAGTACATACTAAAACAGCCCGAGACTGAAAATGGTAAAACTGTCATAGACAGAGAGAAGAGTAATTGCCCTTCCTGGAATCGTTCAGGTCAAAGCGCTGTTGGGTGGCTGGCGTGGCTGGACGGGGAAAGGACACCTTGTCATGGCTTCCGTAGTAGTAGTAGTGGTGGTAGTAGTGGTAGTAGTAGCACGCCTGAGACATTTGCATTGCAAAATGTCGCCTTGGGAGGGGGGAAATAGAGAGAGAGAGAGAGCGCGTGGGCTTTGAACGCTAATAATTGACGCAATTTGCAAAATGCTTCGCCTAGAGGACAGAAAAAGCTTGTCATAATTACAGAGAGAGAGAGAGAGAGAGAGAGCAGAGATGCTGATGATCAATGAAGGGGAGAATCTTGATGCTAATAACGTCTTTGTTGTGCTGTGTAAATTGGGTATGACATTCGTAAAACATGATGCGAAGATGGTGATGACTTCTTCGTTTTCCATTCTTAACCAGGACCAGATCTCCTTCCAGTCAGCTCCTGGGCCCTTTGGTTTGCTGAGCTTTCCAGAAGCCGACAAAACCACTACTCACAAAGAAAATCAACCAAGTTGTTGCAGACCAAAGAGAACCTAAACAAGCCCAGCCATTCCATCATTACCCCCAAGTGCCAATGAGATATCCAAGTAGAGAAAATTTTTATCCTGTTCTTTCCTTCTCCCCAACCAAGTCCAAACCAATCTGTATGTATCGAGCGTCTTCATCGCCGGTGCATATGATGTTGCGCCAATGTCATAGACCGGGTGTCTCTCTTCAATGGAAGCGAGTGTCCCATTCTTCATGTTTCACGGGAATATGGGTGTGGTCTGGTGCCATCATGGCGCTTGGGACGATGCCGAACGCTTCCGAGTGAGACGCGTGCTGGTGTTCGCAGAACTGTGCTGAAGCGCCGAAATTCTCTACTTCGTAGGATGGAAGGGCGAAGGGCGAATAGGATGGGCTGGGCTGCCATGAGGCTTGCTCGTGGTGGCAATGACCAACGGCTGGTCCTGTGTAGTCGAAGGGTGTCTCTTGATGAAGTATGTCCCCCGCTGGGTTCGTCGCAAACCCGTGGGCCGAAGCGAAGAGGTCGGTGTCGCTGCTAGGGGTCATGAGTCGCTTGTGGAATTGAAGCTGCGCGTCAGCCATCGAGACAGGAGGCAGGTCGGCCGGCGTGAGGGGAGCATCGTGGCGGGCGGGTTGGGATTCCTGCTTGACAACAAAGGCCTCTTCGTTCTTGGCCTGAAGCGATGCGTCGTTGTAAGCTTCGCAGGAGGCATCGGGTGTCGTGGTCAACTCGGGTTTGATTAGTTCCTGCTTCTCCTTCTTGGTCTTGTTCTCCTTCTTAGGTTTTGTGACTTTCGACTTGGGGTTGCGGGTTCGTCGCTGGGGCTCGATGCCCAAGAGGGATTGCCTGAAGCGAGAATACCGCATGCGAGCGGCATGGCCGTTTGTGATTGTTTGGGTGAGGATAGGGTTATTTGCGACTTTGTTCCAATCAATCTAGTTGTTTTGGATCAGCGTCGGGAGTCCTCGGACCCCAATTCATGCGCGTCAGTTTTGGCAACCCCCCCGGAATTGCTTACATCCTTCAGGCACTTCTGCTGCAGGATGGCAAACAGAAAACGAGCCATGGCATTATCGTTGGAAGGAGACATGGCTGGCAGGGTAGGCAGAAATGGACACGACAAGGGGTTTTTAGGTAACGGGAATATTGGACAAGAAAAGCTGTGAGCAGGCACTGATCCGATGCGAGCGGGGGGGTTTTTTCTTCTTCTCCCCTTTCCCTTTCCCTTTCCAGTCAGGGCTCAACTCAGTAGGAGGACTACCAGCAGAAGGACCCGCTGCAAGGAAAGATCCGCGCTGGTGAGGAGAGGGAGTTGAGCATACGTGTGGGAGTGTGTGTAGAGGTGAAGCGCTTGATAAGGTGATGTGAAAATTAGTGAGGCGAGGCTTGAGGGGTTATTATAGGTCAGGTCTGCCCAAGAAGTATTCAAGAGGAAGAAAAGTAAGGAGATGATGCCTTGATGATAGTGAGTCCCCAAGGAGGGCAAGGCAGTAGTGGGCAGAGCCAAGAGCTTGTGCTGGTCTCGGGGCTGCTGCTCCCCAGGATGGGATCGGCAACAAGCCGGAGCAGAATGAACTCAATCTCAACAAGAGGACCCAAGTATGCCCACTAGGTGCTCGAAAAGATTAGGGACCATGACCAAAGGGGAGGCCACTGCATGAATACCTGTTTGCTGTTGTTTGAGGAGGGAGACCAGTCAAAGAAGGATGGCAAAGGGAATCAAAAGAAGTCTGGAACTGTCCTGCTCAGATCTTCTTGCTTTTTGACAGAGACTTGTAGCCGCCAAAAAGGAATGAAAAAAAAAAAAAAGAAAAAAAAAAAAGGAGGGAGGGGGGGGGGGGGGCGAGCATTGCCTGGGGCCTCTCCTGGGGGGTGAGTGTGTTAGGGGCGAGCGGCGGGG
>JACWRQ010000129.1:0-25615 GCA_014849955.1 Cryphonectria carpinicola | reverse complement strand
ACAAAGAAATAAAAAAAAAAAAAAAGGAAAAATGAAGAAGCAGGTCATGGCAGCGGGTGCCTGTAGTTGCCTGGTCACTCTCTTGGGGTCTCAACAAATCAGAGACCAGGCGCGAGGGGTGGTGTGGGTTCGACCTGCTATCGCGGCATCTCGCGTAAAGTGGTTTTCGTACCGCTGCTTAGATGGGTTGCATCCATTTCAGATCCTAGCCCCTGTACACAAGTACCTCTACCTCGAGACTACCCGAGAAGGCATTGGTCTCTGTCTGAGGCGAGGATCCGAGCATACTGGTGGTGGTTTTTTGTTTTGTTTGGGCCCTTTCTCCGTTCTCGCGGGAAACGAAATCATCTGTGTCCAGCTCAAGACGTGGGCTGGGTTGTGTCAAGATCCTTGGTGTCCAACGACCAGGTCGGAATGCTGGTAGGAGTGGGGGGAGGTAGCATCACAAAGTGCACTTTTCCTCGATGCAAGACAAGCCTGGAAAAGTGTGACCAGAGACGGCTTATGTGGCCGTGAGTCATTCATTGCATACACACACACAACCACATACACATCCAGGCTGAGACAAGATGCGAGGAGCAGATCGTTAATCCATTCCAGGGATCTTGATTGGAACAATGTCGCAGAGAACGCCCGAGAAGGCCTCTTCCGCGGGGGCTATGCCGTGACCCGGGCGGCACCATGCCCGATGCGAGTGTGGAGGGATTGCAGGTCTGCATACCTTGCCGCAGACTTTATCAGGAAATAAGTAGACGCTTGCTGAAAAATTTTTGTTGGATGCTTCTGGAGAAATTGGCGGACCAGAAAAGTGCAGGTTCAGGGTAGGCCGCCAGGGGGGCCAGGCTGCAGGAGGGCGGCGATAGGCGTCAGGGCTTTTGCACAGCCAACCCACCCTTTCCCCCTCCCATCGTTGCGTGGATGGGGCTACGTTGCCTGTCTTGCAGTCACAGGGATGCAATGTCAGCCTTGATAGATCAATTCGAAAGCAATAGAGAAGAAACCCCTGTTCTTCTCTTGATGTACAGTGAGCAAGTTCATAAAGAAATCGACAGCACAGCGTCAACCGCCATCGATCAAGAGGCGGGAAGGAACAGGAGTGGCAATCTGTCGCAGGCGAGAGGCAACTCCAGATGAATCATAGATGACACGGGTCCATCTGACAGAGCTTTCAAGGGGGGTATTGGACAATGTCGGAGCCCGCGAGGGATTGACGTCCTGTTGGTGCGGGCGATCTGCCCGAGTCGTGCACCGAGACGCGTCTGACTGGTCATCTTCAGGGATAGGCTTCATAAGGGTGGTCCCACAGGGTGACGCCTGAAAGACGCCAGATCAGGTGATGACCGGAAATGGACTAGTCTCGCGTAGGGAAGGGGCGAGGGGGACGAGAGGGGCGGGGAAAGAAGGCAGGTTGGCAGTGGCAGGGAAGAGGGAGGAAAGTGGGTTGGGGGCCTGTGCGAGCTTGGCCAGTTGACGAATGAGCGGGCTGGCGACAGGGGGTTTGAGTGGTTTTAACCTGGCATAGACTAGACCGGGGCGGCTGGGACGGCTGGGTAGGCGCAGGAGGAGGGCCGCTAGACCTAAGCCAGAGAGCTTCTGCCTTCCGAGGTCCCCCCCCCCCCAAGGTCTCAGAAACCCTGGCAGATGGCCACCTATCTTCTCCCGCTCCCTCTTGTTGCCCTGATCCCACGACGACTGCTACTGACCTAACAATAAATCGAGTTGCCAATCGGTCGAGCCCATCAGCGCCATTGAGGCTATTCACACCGGTCCAGGGCTTCTTCTCAAGCTCGCATATCTTCTCACCCGACAATGAATAACAAGAACTGGGGCGATAGTCAGTAGCATCCTTGCTCTCCGTTGATCTCTTCGTCCCCGCTCGTCTGTCGTACTCTTCCTCATCACTGCCAATGTTTCCCATCACTGAAGCCCTTTCATCTCTCTCAGTCGCCAGTCATGCGTCTGCATGAGCCTGCCTGCTCAACAGACTCATGCTCTGGCATTACGTAGTCGAATACTTTGACTGACCATGCCCGTCTGCAGAAGCCGACAAAGACTTGTTTTTCACTATCCTATCGGTGAAGAACATCGGAGTCATCAGCGGTTCGGAATGGACCACGATCGGCAATCATATGAGATCTATGGGCTATGGCTTCACTAACGAAGGATGCCGGTAAGTCAGCCGTTCTCGTCGCCTTGCTTTGTTAATTCCCACCCAGAAACCCCCCCCCCCCTCTCTCCCACTTTTCCCTTTCGTGGCGCCTCAGCTTCAGTGTCGCATGCTCTTGGTGTTGTGGAAGGCAGCCTCAAAATTACTTTGTGACTCCTCGGGCCCTGGCCGCCACCACACGTCCTGGTTTAACCCTCATGCTCTGTTCCCGACTGAGCTTGTTCCATCTCCTCGAGTGACACCATTTTTTGGTTCAACTCAGCTGACCAAGTCTCTAGTCAACACTTCCAGGGCCTGCGTCGAGCTCAGCAAAAGGCAGAGGCAAATGGCGTCTCGGGCGACAATCCAAGGAAGATCGATCCTACACAGAACCCAATTACCCGTCGTCCAGGCCCTGGGAGGGGGAGACCTCGGAAGTCGACAGCAAATGCTGCAGACGGTGCACTTTCTCAAGACCCAGATGATGTTGATCCGGCCCAGCAGCAGCAGCAGCATCATCCGGCACAGGGGCACTCTCAACCGCAACCTCTGCCGGGCCAGCCGAGCATGCAGCCTGGTGTTGGACCTGCTCCAACTCCCATGATGGAATCTGCTGCCCATCAGATGCAGCCACCGCCCCCACCGCAGCATGTCGTGATGCATGCAGGGGATGTGTCCTTTGAAGACGTCGGTGTGGAGACTGATGAGCATGTTGCTAAGCGTGCCAAACTGGAAGAGAATCACGATCCTGCCCTCAATGACGAGGCCATTCTGAGTGCGCTGGCTGCTCACAACAATCCAGGCTCCGTGGAGCATTATAATCCTGAGTGAGTCACCCCTGGGTAATCTCACCTGCCCTTTGCTGACTTAATCTTCCAAGTTTTTATGGCGAGGCATAGAGGCAGGCGCCGTACTGAGACAAGGGAGGCACTTGGCCGCACACCTGTCCAGGATCAGGATCTAGGATTGGAGTTGTTCATGTCAGCGTTGCTTTGATCAACGCTTTGGAAAGAAAATGGTGTCTGTTATTTGGTCAGCCGGTGTTCAGGTATTCCGTTTCATCATACTCAATGGCTTATCCGCATTGCTTCACTTTATTCTTAATATCGCAAACCCAGCATTTCATACACTACCCTGGGCTGGCATGCGCAGTTGCTGTCTTGGGGGTTATTGATTCCTTCAGAACTGCTTGCGAAGGGTACTGAGGATGCTCTGAAGTAGGTGTACTACAGTGAGTCTGAGATACGGATGACTTGCACTGTCGTTCTGTCGACTGCCTTTGATGCGTCGCAGGGGTAGTGTGTGTGTGTGTGTGTGTGTGTGGAGGGCTCACTCGCTGCGCTGTGCGTTATCTTGTCTGTCAGTCATCGACGGGAGGGAGGGAGTGAGTCGCGAGAATCCAGGTATTCGTTCATTATATACCCTGCGATACTTTTCTAACTCGTCCACAAACCATACCAATATTTCTGGTAACGTGCACATGTGCTCTTGCAGCGTCAGATCTCGACTCACATCAACGCAATCAATACAGCAAGCACCAAACACGACTAGGATGGAACCTCGACGGCTCCCCAAGAGGGCTGCAAAGATCTCTACCACTGGATACAGCCTGACCTGCGACAGACCTCGGGTCGTGAAATGGAGTGATGATGCCCACAAGGCTCTTTGCGGCGCCCTCCTGGACGTATTCGAGGCCAGTGGCATATCGGTACGGGCCAACAGAAATATCTTGGTGGAGAGCATGATGGACCGTGGCCAGACCTTCAGCTGGGAGGGTATCCGGTAGGTTCACGTATTCTCCTTGGTAACGCGCGCTGGGCGTCATATACCTTGTAATTTCCACAGGGGGGTGGTCAATAATAGAGCGCAAGTTGCGTGTCTGCACTAAGCAACAGAGAACCTTTTCTTGTCTTCTTAACACCTACCCTGGACCCCAACATCTTCAACGCTGATCACCAAACCCCCCTCCGTTCTTCATCTATTTTCTGTTGTCAGTCTGCTTTCATCAAGATAAAATGCCCATCCACTGGGACGCGGCGGCTGAGAGGGACCTCCTCCACAGCATGTACCTTGTGTTTGAACACAAGAGTCTCTCTGCTGAGGGAAAGGAGACCATTATTGCGGCAATGAAGGAGAAAGGCCACAGTGACATCAATTGGAATGCCATTCGGTGAGCACACTCCCCCTCTGCTAGCATCCATTACGCTGCACTGCTGTGGTCTTTAACATGTCATCTTTTGTTCTGCTGTCTTTGTTTTCCTGCTGGCCTGCCTATCTGTCTGTTGATCTGCTCGTCTTCGTGTTCTGCGCCGAGTGGCATATGCAGCTCTCAATTTTCGTTGCCTAGTCAAGAATCTAGAGAGTGTGCGTCGATCAATTTTTTATCTGTTTCTCCCACTCACAACTCTCTCTCTCTCTCTCTCTCTCTCTCTCTCTCAAACACCAAAATACGCAACACGGTATTCACACCAACGCGTCACATCTCATTCTCAGCAACCTCAAGCCTCTCTACCTAATCGTCAAGATGCCTACCGTCTGGAACGCTGAGACCGATGCGGTCCTCTTCATGGCCATCCTCTGTTCCCGGCCTGTTCTTCTGCACATCAATGATGAGGAGCGTAACAAGATTGTTGCCTTCATGCATCAGAATGGCTACCCTGAGACCACCTGGGAGGCAATTCGGTATGTTTGTTATCTTCATATCGCATCCGTGTCGAGCTCCACCCCCTCTTGCACAGGCGCACACCCACACACACAGAGAGACGGGGGAGAGAGAGACAGGAGAGCACCAACCTCAAAGGTCTTCTACTCAAACTATACAAATCCTCGCACATCCCACTTGTTCATCATGGCACCCTTCTGGATGCTCCAGGACTTGGAGTGCTCTATGGTATGTCAGTTCTTGCAATGTGCAAGTGCACTTCTGGCTCCTCTGTCCTGCCCTTCCCAACCTCAGTGAATTTGGAAAGTTTCAGCAGCATTCACAATGATATCAGGCTTATCATATATGGCCAATCATTTCCCCCACGCTAGCAGGTCTCAAGAAGGTGATTGACAAGGCCATTCACTACGAAAGATCTTGGAGTCCCACTGGTCCCCCGGCAGAAGCCTTTCCCACACTTTCACAATCCTCGGTTTTTCATACCTCTCCTCTAGCTTGACACGTCTCCATCCTCTTTTCACCTCATCCGCGTCTCCGCTCTGATCTCAACAAACAACACCACGTCCGTTTCATACCCAAACGATCATGTCGAAGCCCAATGCTTTCAAGCAGGACTGGAACGAGGCCGGCCTGTACCGGGACGTCCTCGTTGCCACGCTCGAGCACACTGCCCTCTCGAAGGGAGATATCGTCCAAATCGCCGACAAGGCCAAGACCATCGGAGGCTGGGAGTTCTCGGCTTCCGGACTTTAGTATGTCACTCGCTTGCAAATTTCAGTTTCTTGTTTCGGTGGGGTGCCTTGGAATCTGCTCGAAATCTCATTGCACTTCTGGCAAGACGTAGCGGGCGAAGTGTGACTGCAAGTGCATCAACCAAGATCTTTCGTCCCGTTCTCCGATACGCCACCTCATTCCGAGACGCGCCTCCTTGTTATTTTCTCTCTTGCTTCCTCGCGTCCCCCGTCTTTCAAAACCAACTGAGGCTTTGGTCTTCTGCCAACTCACAGCAACATCTTTTGCCACCAAATCTCTCACATTCTCCCCGTTCAATCATGTCTGACCGCACCGTTTGGACCGCTCAGGCCCACCAGGACCTGCTGGTGTCCATCATGACAAATATCACGCTCACCGAGGTAGAGTGGAAGAAGATCAGCCCTGAGCTCTGCGCAAAGGGTTACAACTACACATACAAGGCTGCTGTGTACGCTACACCTGCATTTTATTATGAACGCGTTTCCCAACCCAACCCTTTCTGACCTGGACCCCCATCCTTTTTTCCCCTTTCCCCCAAACTTCCACTCCCACGCCATCCAAGGTTCTACCCCTCCCCCTTCCCTTCTCTCCTGCTTCTCTCCCTTCCTTTCTTCTTCTCAACTTCCTCAAGCTTGGGTCACTTCTCTCTACTTTGATCATCACTCCCTCAATTGTCCAGCAACACCACCAATTCAAGTTCATTCCCCTCTCCCAACATTCCCCATCAACACGATGGATACTCCTTCCAAGAAGGGCGTCAAGTGGGACGCCGAGACGGAGCGTGACCTCTTCGGCGCCTGCCTCGTAGCTTGTGGGCAGCCCAAGGGCGCGACGCTTCGCCAAGCCGTGGACATTCTCAATGACCGCGGTATTGACTGCACTTACAAAGCAGCCTCCCACCGCATGTTAGACTTCACCTTCACCTCACCCCAACCCAACAGTAAATTCCCCAGTGGGAAAGTCCCCGGCTACCTTTCCTTCGTTTCCTGCCTTGATCTGAAGCGTACTTTTGGGAGCGCTCCTTGCTGACTCTTTCCTCCAGCCAACACCTTCAGAAACTGAAGCGCAAGGAGATGGCCACGGGCGGCAACGGCGAGCCCAGCTCCTCCTCCAAGAAGGCTACGCCTTCCAAGCGTGCCCATCAGACCGCTGACGACGACGAGGGCGAGACTCCTTCCAAGAAGCGTCACACTCCAGGCGGCAAGAAGAAGGGCGCCGCCTCCCAGTCCGTCAAGCAGGAGGATACCTTCGAGGGCCATTCTGTGAAGAACGAACCCACCGAGTAAGTACTTCCCTAATGGTGAGCACAATGAATGCATTTCTCATAAATACTAACTTGAGCTTTCAGGGACGACGACGATGGCGACGTCTAAGTGCGACGGTCATGTCAGCTTGACTACTTACTACCGACATCGCCAAGTATCTAAAGCTGGCTTTTCTTTCGATGGCTTAATTTGGGTATGAGGGAGGAGGGATCGTGTGTGGTTGGGCTGCAATGATCGCACTTGGAACCAATATCTTTGGTCTGCCTGGTTGCGCGTCTTTGGGGGGGGGGGGGGGGAGGATTTCCTTCCTTTTTTTTTTTTATTACGAAAGGGGATGGATGGTCCACGGAATTGCGTTTTACTTGAGATGGGGTTCTTCTTCTCTTGTGCTGTTGGCTTTGAGGCCGACATAGTTTGGGGTTTGACATAGTGGACCACCCCTCAATGAATACATCATGGAAATCGGCATGAACCCTCTGGGAACCCATCCCCGCGCACTGATATTGTGAATTCGTCGTGTACGTAAAAACCTCCCACAGCTTCAGACTCAAAGGTTTTGGTCCCGAGTCAAATCTGTCAGCCGGACCTGACGTCAAGTTCACCATCGTTAGGCGAAACGCGGAGATGCAGGTATGATCACGTATTAAAGGGTTCATTCAGGAGAACAGTGCAAACGAAACAGCGTGAAATTCTTTTGTATTGTCATGACTATCTAGCGTGCGAAAACACGTCGATACTGGATCATCGTGCCAGCCAGAATCCTCGGTATCCTTCCTTGGTGTAAAGAAACGGTCTCAGCCCAACGATGGCCCTTCCTCCAATTACATCGAGTCGCCTCGCTCGGCCTTGATGTTGGCATCGGTACCGCAGGCATCCTCCTCCTCCTTGGCGTCTTCCTCGGGCTCGGACTTGACCTTCTTGCTGCGGGGCTTCTTGGCAGAGGAGGAGCCAACCTTGCCTGGGTTCTTGCCGACCTTGGTGGGGGTCTTGGGACCACCGACGAGGTGGTTGTTGCTGGAGGACGAGGAACCACCAGGATTATTGCCAGCAGACTTGGCGGGGCTGGGGGTGGTGAAGGTGGTATTGCCGGTGTTCCAGCCGAATTTCTTGCGCATCTGACTGTAAACAGTCTTGGCGGTATTGACATTTTTGTAGCCGGCCTGCTGCACAATTCCCTCCCACTTTTGACGAGAGGTACTAGGTGTCAGCTGCGTAGTAGACTGTCGCAAGGGGAAAATGGAAGGAGGGACGCGCAGTTGGGTGAGGGTAGGTGGGATCTCGGGAATGGGGACACGCTGTATAGACTTACATCGAACTCGGGCTTGCCTTTGATGTTTTGCATCATGATGGCCAGCAGTCGGACCTGGGCGTCGGTAGGCTTGTGGCTGGAGGCCTCGGGGACCTCGTCCGACTGGTTGGAAGACATCTTGGAGATTTGATGGGCTCGTAGTAGCTCTGTAGAAGAGTGGGTTAGTCATGCTATCAAAGGAGGAGGAGTTACCAAGGTTTGGTGCTGAGAAGGAACGGGGCGGTTGGGTAAGTAGATGTTGACTTGCGTGTAGCCCCATGCAGTGACATATTATGTGGACGCGCCACGTGATTGAGAGACTGCCAGATGACGGTGGAGCATTGGGAAAGGATATACTTACTCTTGATTCGTTGCTTCACGTTATGGACCGAGAAGTTCTAGATCGTGAGCTCCCGAAGAAGATCGATGTATGAGGCGGTTATTGCGTTGCTGCAATGGGTGGTTTAAGACGGGAAGAAGATGGAAGATGATCAAAACAGCAGATCCAAGACGGGAAGAGAGGCACATGCAAGATGGAAGTAGGGAGATTGCAGGATACCCTTTCCCCAAAGCAGAAGGTGTTGTCGTTGGAGAAGCATCTGGATGGTTGCTAAAGTTACTGTGACATTGCTGTTATCAACCAACACAAGGCTTGGCCTGATCCAAGATCAATATCGTTGGGGGAGGAGGTCGACCCAGGACACAGGACACAGTAGCGACAGTATGGGTTTGGGGAAGGGAAAAGCCCCGAAAAAGATGGGAGGTGGTAGGAGAATTTGAGCATTTCTGAAGAGGGCAGTGAAGACTCCCTCTTGTCTATGAAAGACTGTGTTACATGTCTTTTGTAGAGTGTGGGGAAGAGTTTTTTTACAGAATTACATACATAATCATCCATTTTGCTTATTATGAGGAGCAATGGTAAATATTTGAAACAGTTCTGCATACCTCATAGGAACGTTGAGATATTTGTGTTCAGTTTCACTACTTAAATGCAGGGTAGAATGCAACAACGGGACTTCATCATGACACGGAGAAGGCTGGGAAAGTGCAGTTGGGAAGTGAAATAATTCGATTTTCTTTTCTTTCTCTCTATGATGATGTTGGTTTCTGGTTGTTGTCTAATTACAATGTAGGTATAAGTCCATCCGATGGGAATTGGATCAGACACTTTGCAGTACTCTCAGGCCTACCGAGACAGAAACTTGAAACCTGTCATTCATTCCGGGTCCATCCCATCAAACATACAATAAGTACATGTCATCTTTTATTTCATGCCTCAAAGAATAGACTTGAAAGAGGCTTTGGGCAAGATGATTTTAGGTATAATGTTGAATTGGACTTTGAGACTACTGATGCCAAATCCTTGTTACCCAAAGCATGTGAAAGACAGGAGAGAATGAATGCCAACATCTGGGCTGGCCAGTCAAGCTTGACTAGGAGACATGTTGGACACCTCTGGCTTTCTGTGGCCTCAAGACAAGAAGACCAACAGGCTAATCCCATGGATGGTCTTATAAGAAAGCTGAATGAACTGATATAAAAAGAGTGGTTGCCTTGAGGGCTATGGTCAGACACTGAGAAGGATCTGGCATATATCCAGGGGGCTGGCTCCATCCTCCTGAGTAAAATGTTGGGACACACCTCCAGGCGGACACCTCCAGACACAGCACAGTTATCTGCCCAGGCATACCAGCATCGTCAAGTCAAGCCACAAACGAGAGCTGACTCTACCAAGTAAACATTTAAGCGTGGAGCAAGGGCCAAGATCGAGAGTATCTCAACAGCTGCAACTTTCCCCCGCCCCTATCCCCCCTCTCTTCCCCCTCTCTTTCTAAACCAGCCGTCCCGTTTACATTTTCCCACCGTCACCTCTTCGCGTCGCCGCTACTCAACGCAAACTCCCAAGCTCGCAAGCTCTCACACGACTCGCTTATTTGCACTGCAAGATCAAACATCTATCAAGGTAAGCAGGACTACTCCTGACATGGTATTTTCTCGCATTCGTTCAATTCAATCAGCGATTACGAGCTTCGTAGTGCCACAAGCCCAACCCATCAGAGACAGAAAGAGGCAGGGGAGACCCCCTTTCGCGCCTGAGCATCTGATGAGGATGAATATCCGGCGCAGAAGTTTGTTCACTTGCACGAAAACACTAGAGGCTAACAACTCGAGGCAACAGCCCAAAAAGAATATCATCCTCGACATCAGCAACCATGGCTCCTCCTTCGAACACCGAGGATCAGTTCAAGTTTCTGATCGCGTGCATCAAGCACTCCACGGCTGGAAAAGTGAGTAATCCAACAAGGAATGACCTCAATTCATAATTATGACCAACAAATCTTGCTAGATCGACTTCGCTCAGGTCGCCACTGAGTGCGAGATCATCAGCAAGGGTGCCGCGTAAGTCTCTTCCATCGCGCATGATTGAGACACCCCCCCCCCCTTCTTCTTTTTTCTTCTATTAACACAACCAACAGTGCTAAGCGGTACGAGCGCCTCATGAAGGCTCACGGTATCACTGGCAACGGCATCGGTGGTGGTCGTGCTGGCTCGCCCGCCGCCTCGGGCCCCAGCACTCCGGTCACCCCTGGTGGTCGCAAGGCAGCTACCACCCCCCGTACTCCAGCCAGCAAGAAGCGCAAGCTGGCCGCTCGAGGTGCCGACCTCGACGAGAACATCAAGACCGAAGACATCAAGGCCGAAGACATCAAGGCCGAAGTGAAGCACGAGATCAAGCCCGAGATCGGTGACGCCATCGACGACAATGGTTCGTACATTGCAGACCGGACTGAAATCCCGCCTGAGATGACAGCAGGAAACACACTTGTGACGACGACCCCTCCCGGTGGTGCCTACGGAGATGGACCTGATGACCAAGTTCATCTGACGTCGGAGGCCCCGAGCTTCTTTAGCCCGCCAGCACCTCTTGCCTTTGCCCATCAGATGTTCATGCACCCAACAACCCCAGAGAGCTTATACGGCTTCGTCAACCACCACTTTGCGAGTGACATGGCCGTCCCACCGCACACAGCCGTCCTCCCACCAACCTCAGCCCCAGTCTTGCAGGAACACGACCGACACGCTCATAATGCTGACTATACAACACAGACGAGCTTTTCGACGCCTGAGCAGGTCGCCAGCCACTGGCTGTATCACCGAAACTCGGCCTTCTCTTGAGGCAGACATGGGAAGCAGTGAGACTCTTGGCTGCGTCTGACTTTGGAAGAGAGTAAGTCCAACCTTATTTGTAGAGAGAGAGAGAGAGAGAGAGAGAGAAAGAGAGGCGGGGAACGTCTGCTGACCAGGTGCTGGCACAGGGCGTCGGTATTACATGGCAATCTGGTCTTGATGATGAGTCGTTTGAAGGCTCTACGTTCGTGCTTTTTCTTTGCCTAGAGTTCGGTGGAGGGCGGATTGAAAACCCCTCACATGGATTCGTTCAGCACAAACAAACGCTTGTTTTGACGGAATAAAGGGGCAATACTCATGACGATGCCGACTCTGTGCAAAGTGCAATGTTGCATGTGAGGTCGAAAAGTACGTACTTGCCCGGCCCGAGGCTGAAGTGGGCAGCAGAGCCAACAGGGGAGACCCCTGTCTTTGGTGCGGGTGCAGCCGCCGAGCCTCAGTGCTCAGTGCGGCACAGCCCGTGTAAGTGGTCTGAAGCACGCAAGTCGTCAAGTATTTCTGACGGCGATAATGGCTTGGAATTTCTCTCATTCTATTGAAGAAATCCAGGGAATGTCAATATCGCGTCCAGAATTGATGATATGCACTGTAGTTAGTAGGTGCTGCCCTCAGGGCAAAGGCTTTTCTGTGCTAGGGTCTCATACCTCAGGAGGATTTCACTACCTATGTTTTTCTTTTCTTTCTTCTTCTTCTTTTTTTGTGTGAAAGTAAACAGCCTAGCGAAGGCATACATAGTGTGGCATATTTGTTTCAGCATGAAGGCTATCAAGGGCTGCTGTGGGTGGCCCTGCTGAGACGAGCCCGGATCGTCAATATCTACAGGCCGAGAGCACGAAATTGGCAGGTCCTTATGCATGTCTTGTTGGCCGGATCTAAATGAGGTGCTTGGTAACTTTGATCTTCTGGTAATTGAACTCGTCGATTAAAGGCCAGTGGGTATGGGGAAGAACTGCAATCCGGACGTTCGGGGCGGTCGGGAGACCAAGATTCTAGTAGAGCACAGAATCACCGCAGCTATACTCCCAGCCAGATTACTTCTAAACACATTGCCTAAATGCATATCACGAGGGTAATATAGTATTCTCCATGGTCTCAAAAAAGGCTACAACGCATGTTCAGTTGCATATGTATTTTGTACACTGGAAAACTGGCTCGTCCAGCGCCTTTCTCTACAAAATGGAGAGTGACCTGGCTCCAATTATTGCCAGATGCGGACAGCAATCAGTACTAGGTTTATGTTCTACCACTATAATAGAAATCCCCCGTTGAACCTCTCGAGTGTAGCCAGAGAAATCCTTCTCCTGAGTCTCCAGTACAATACTGTCAAGTAGAAGCATGATACCCAGAATAAGTCTGTGACTCCAGTATTCATGATCGCGAGGTCATTGTGCGCAAGGTTGACATGTCGATGGTTAACTCGTCTTGAATTCCTGACAAGAACAAAAACAAATTCAAAAAATAACAAATAACAATGTGTGCCCAATGCAAGTAGCTTTGCCCTTGTCCTCTGGCCGACTCCCCAGCCCCCTCTCCCCCTAAACTGTCTTCTGGTTTTTTCTTTCCCCCTCTGTCTCCCCCTCCTCCTCCACCACCATCTCCAAACACACTCTGGTGACGTAACAATACGTCCCCTTTTCTTTTCTCCTTTTCCTTCGTCATTGCAACGGACGAGGAGAATTAGGTGTTGAAGTTTCTCGTCAAATCTTCAGCTCCTAGCGCGGAGAGCACAAGCAACTCGTGGACACCTCGTCTTCTTCAGCACTCTCCAACCCCCATCGCACCTTGCACGAGACTGAGATTTCTCCTCCGTCTGCTTATTGGCCCTTGACAAGTCTGGTAAGTTTGAGGCTACCCAGGCGCGTCTTTCTCCACGATCGCGAGAATTCGCGTTGCGCGTGGGAAGGGAGAACCTCACGCATTCTCCTACTTTGTTATTACTTTTCGTTTCCTGCCCTTGATTTAACAAAACAACAGGCAATCCATTCCACTCTCTCCCTTCCCTTTTCCATCTTTTCCATCTCCCCCCCCCTCCCTTCTTTCAACACCACCATTGTTGTTGGACGGGCGATGTTTTAGTCAGGCGTCTGTACACGGAGTCCGTCCTGCCATCGTCTATCCAGAAAAGCTACCGCATCAAAACAAGCTGCCGCCTGCTGGCTCCCTGACCACTGCTTAGTCTCACTAACACCAAGAAAACCATCCCAAACTAGACAAGAATCCCGTTGAGGAAACCGTTCAAGATGGGTCAGAAGAAGAACAACAAGCGGGCTGGCGATGATGATGTCGGCAATACCATCCCCAAGAACAAGCGCTACCGCGGTATGAACCGCGACTGGTCTCAGTACACCCACGTCCCCCCCAAGCAGAGCGACCTCGCCCAGAATGGCCGCAAGGTCGGTCGCAACCTGATCGCCTGGAACCGTAAGTACAGACTTCCTCCCACTTCTCTCCTACGCCCTCGACAACCTTGTGTCCAGCCTCGCCGCGCCAAGTCGATATAAGTCATGGAAGCTTCTATGAAAACAACACAAGAGCGAGAAGGAAAAGCTGACGAGGTCGCAGGCCCCCGCATGATGGAGAAGCTCATCTTGCACATGGAGTACGAGTGTCAGCTTCGCAACATCCCTGTTCCCTGGGACAACATTGCCCACCGTCTCAGTAAGCTCACCATACCTTTGATCCCTCCCATGAGAGTACATTGTCGACAGATGGGTGTCGCATACATCCTCCACCCACCCCCCCCCCTCCCCCAAAGGGCCTGGAGCGCCGGCTAACAAGAATCATCTCTAGACCCTGGCTCTTCTGGAAGCTCTGTCCAGCAGCAGCTGATCCGTATTCGCAAGACCCTGATCGCCGAGGGCCACCTCGTCCCTCCCGTCCCGCAGAAGCCTGGTGCTCAGAAGCTGGATCCCGCCATCCGAGGCTATGTCCGCAAGTTCCAAGACGCGTAGGTTTCGTCTGGGTCTCTCTTTCTTTGAAGACAAAAATTAGCTAACGTGGGGGGGGGGGGTTTTAATAATAAAAAAAAGTTCTGGAGACTACGAGACCATCCGTCCTGTTCGCTGGACTGAGGAGATGGACGATCTGAAGAAGGGCCTCGGCGATGCTGCCTATGCCGACGTCGACGGCGGCTTTGATGAGAGTTTTGACGCCATTGACATTGGAATTCTCGATGCAGCTCTTCATGTTGCCGAGACCGATGACGGTGATGTCTTCAACAAGAACACCAACGCCCAGAAGTCGTCCAAGTCCAAGCCTAAGCGCAAGAAGGCCTCTCACCAGTCTCCTGACAACGACGATGACGAGACCTTTGTCGCCGGTAACAACAAGAAGAAGGAGGGCGCTGCTCTGCGCCCCGCTCGCGCTGCCGCCAAAAAGAAGACCAACTATGCTGAGCCTGAGTCTGACGACGAGGCTATGCTGGACATCAATGAGGACGCGCCCACCGAGAAGTACGAGGACGATGCCAACAAGGACGAGGATTCTGCCAACGAGGTGAGAAATCTTCAATGGCACTTTATGGAACCTGAGCCACGAGAAATTAGATCTGCTGACGACAGGGCTTCCCGCCTCGATTAGGATACGACCCTCATTGCCATTCCCGGCGAGACCCCGGTGTTCACCGCCCAGACTCAAGCTGCCTTCCAACAGGTCTTTGGCACCCCTACTCCTAAGCGTGGCGGCGGCCGCTTCACCGACAGCACCGCTGCTGCCGGCGGAATGGTGTACATGGGCCCAATCGTTCCTGTCACCCCCGACGGCGGCAAGACTTGGGCATATGCAACTATGGCCCCTGGCGGCCTGACCCCGGTTCAGCCCATGGCCTTCCCAAGCACTCCTATTTCTGGAGCTGCTAATTGCTTCGCCACGGCCTCCTCGTCTCCAGCCAGCTTCGACATGGCCAGTGTCACTCCCCACACCGCTACTGCCATGCGGACTGTAAGTCAACTCCTCCCTCCCTCCACATACTTACTTTGATCGTGGTGTCCCTCCTACCCCCGTGAGGCGTGAGCTGATTAATTACTCACTTCGCAGCACGTGAACGAGTGGAATAATGGCATCGTCCGTCCCGCGATGTTGTCTAACGGTATCTTTGACCTGCCCATGCTGCCGTCCGTCCCTGGCCCCAGTTTCCAAGAGGATTTAAACCAGGCGTCCGACTTGCCCTCCATGTTCAGCGACGACGTGTTCGCTTCCCAGCTGAACAAGATAGAGAGGGACGACTAAGTCCCCTCAAGAATCTCTTCGTCTCTATACGGCTTCTCCTTATTTCCACTGGGCTGGCTCAACTTCTCTCGTGGATAAACAACACACTTCCTGGATGAACCCTCTCTTCGGCACTTTCATTTTGTCGTCGTCTCATGCTACTTCGGGCGTGAAGCTTTGACTTCGGAATCACTTCATCTGCTGAAGCCTTTTTCCTCTCAACGGCTGCTATGATCTTGCCATGGCTAATTGCGGTCTCGGCTCTCTTTTCTGGTCTTTGTCTCCGGCTCAGAAGCTTCGGTGTTCGGTACTTTGACGTTGGTTTTCTCATGGCCTTGGAATCGTGTTTCTGCAGCATCTTCTGGCTGCCATATCACCATCTGTGGCTATCATTGCAGGAGTTTCTTTTCTTTTGTTGTCTCTCTCAAGACTCATGGCCTGCGAGGAAGCTGGAGGTATTTGTTTCTTCGAGTGTGTCGGTTTGACGCACCTATCGACTGGTGAGCTTATGCTTGAGGCTCACGATTTGATCCTGGGGGGCTTTTGTCTCGAGATGAATGAAGATTGAGGAAATGGATGTTTTTCTTGATGGACAGCCATGACTGTGTGTGGACAGTGTGGTGGAACTTCTCTGAGGTCTTGACGAATTCTTGACGGGTTGTCTTCCGGTTGGAGGCTGTCTTGTTTGGGTCGGGAGATCGTTTGGGTGAAAAGTGGAGGGTGAGCTCCCAAGTAGTCCAAGATCCCCATCTCGGATATATCAGCTATTGAAATCGATATGAGTTATAACATCCTTTAGTGAACAGACACCTGTAGTGGCTGCCGTAGCATATCTGTCTGTGGGCTGTCGATCGATGAGACTGAGACCTGACTTTCGAGCTCTGGTCTGAGCTGTAGTAGCTATTGTGTGTTTCTTCACGGCTATTACTTCCTTCCTCTCCTCCTCTCCTTTGGTTTCAGCGTCCTCCGGCGTTGGGCCTTTGTTGGACTGACCACTGAATATTTCCTCAAGTGGTGCTCCAAAACGTGCGGCATCGTTCACAGTGTGCCGACAGACCTGCTGCTATCATTAGAGTTGGATTAAAGTCACTAAAAGCTCGTAAAGAGTCTCACGTTGATATATTGGATAAAAAAAAAATAAACATCCTGTCTGAAAATAATGATATCCCACCACCGAACCGCTGGTACTCAACGCGATGAAAAGGCACCCAGCTCGAGAAGATACCACCATGCATGATACAGCCTGCATAGAAGTTACCGTCTTTAACATCCAACCTGACGAGATTCCCTAAGCAAGATTCAGGTGGCCATGGCCCTGCGTGTTTTTGGAAGCGATCAAGATCCGCAGTTTGGATGAGCACCAGGTAATATTTGACGACAAGGTGCGATCGTTTTCATTGCAGCGAGGGCGAGGGAGGGGCCGGCTCTCCACCCCTCAGTACCTTGATTGAGGAATCCAGGGCTAGCTCGAGCCAGAACTTGTGAGGGCATTTTGGTCTCTTCGACCACGGCTTCTTCTGGGACCTCAAACCCAAGGGGCTATGACTGTATGACTGTGAGGAGCGAATCCAGGTCGGCCAGAGCCCCACAGAAAGTTGTAGAATCCAATGATGCTCCCCTTTAGGTTAGCGCAGTAAGTGCTGCCGGCTAACTTACCCATGTTCGTCGGCAACTCCAATTTTTTTTTTCTTCTTGGGAGCTCAGAATCTCGAGTCCGTCGTCACGATTCCAACTCTCTTTTTCTCCCTTTCCATCCTACCTCTTCACTGAGTGCACTGGACAATTCGATACCCCTCTCGCCAGTCTCCTTTGTCGCCGTGTGGTTCCTTGATCCTCATCACATAATATCAAAATGCAGCGAGCATTGACTAGCCGGACTGCGGCCTCGGCCCTCTCCCCTTCCGTCGCTTCCAGATTCCGCTCCAACGGCGCCCTCTCTCAACAGCTCCGTTTTGCTCACAAGGTGGGTTGGCTCGAATTCGAAGCTTGACATCACTGCCAGGCTGTCTCGGTTCGTAGGTCGAAACAAGCTGACATCTCTGCGCAAACAGGAGCTCAAGTTTGGCGTTGAGGGCCGTGCTGCTCTGCTCTCTGGCGTCGACACCCTCGCAAAAGCCGTTGCCACTACCCTCGGCCCCAAGGGCCGCAACGTCCTGATCGAGTCCAGCTACGGCTCCCCCAAGATCACAAAGGGTGCGTTGCTCTTCAGTCTCTCTCTCTCTCTCTCTCTCTCTCTCTCTCCTACATACAAATCACTTCATGCTGACCTGAGCCTTCTGCAGATGGTGTGACCGTTGCCCGTGCCGTCTCCCTCAAGGACAAGTTTGAGAACCTCGGCGCCAGACTGCTGCAAGATGTCGCCTCCAAGACCAACGAGGTTGCCGGTGACGGTACCACCACCGCGACCGTCCTCGCCCGCGCCATCTTCTCCGAGACTGTCAAGAACGTTGCTGCCGGCTGCAACCCCATGGATCTGCGCCGCGGTATCCAGGCCGCTGTCGATGCTGTCGTTGAGTACCTGCAAAAGAACAAGAGGGACATTACCACGAGCGAGGAGATTGCGCAGGTGGCCACTATCAGCGCCAACGGCGATACCCACATCGGCAAGCTGATTGCCAACGCTATGGAGAAGGTCGGCAAGGAGGGTGTGATCACCTGCAAGGAGGGCAAGACCCTGAACGACGAGCTCGAGGTTACCGAGGGTATGCGCTTCGACCGCGGCTTCATCTCCCCTTATTTTATCACCGACGCCAAGGCACAGAAGGTCGAGTTTGAGAACCCTCTCATCCTCCTCTCCGAGAAGAAGATCTCCGCCGTCCAGGACATCATCCCCGCCCTCGAGATCTCCACCCAGAGCCGCCGACCCCTTGTCATCATCGCTGAGGATATTGACGGTGAGGCCCTGGCTGTCTGCATCCTGAACAAGCTCCGTGGCCAGCTGCAGGTGGCTGCCGTCAAGGCCCCCGGCTTTGGTGACAACCGCAAGTCCATCCTTGGCGACATTGCTGTTCTGACCAACGGCACCGTCTTCACTGACGAACTCGACGTCAAGCTGGAGAAGGCCACTGCCGACCTGCTCGGCTCTACCGGCTCCATCACCATCACCAAGGAGGACACCATCATCCTCAACGGTGAGGGGACCAAGGACTCCATTGCACAGCGGTGCGAGCAGATCCGCGGCGTCATGGCCGACCCCACCACCTCGGACTACGAGAAGGAGAAGCTCCAGGAGCGTCTTGCCAAGCTCTCGGGTGGTGTCGCCGTCATCAAGGTTGGCGGCTCATCCGAGGTTGAGGTCGGCGAGAAGAAGGACCGCTTCGTGGATGCCCTGAACGCCACCCGGGCCGCCGTTGAGGAGGGTATCCTGCCCGGTGGTGGCACGGCCCTCCTGAAAGCCTCCAGCCAGGCCCTGGCCGGCGTCAAGCCTGCCAACTTCGACCAGCAGCTCGGTGTCAGCATCGTCAAGAACGCCATCACCAGGCCTGCCCGGACAATTGTCGAGAACGCTGGCCTGGAGGGCTCCGTCGTTGTTGGCAAGCTGACCGACGAATTTGGCAAGGACTTTAACAAGGGCTTTGACAGCGCCAAGGGCGAGTACGTGGACATGATCGCAGCGGGTATCCTTGACCCGTTCAAGGTTGTCCGGACCGGTCTGATTGACGCCAGCGGTGTTGCCTCCCTGCTTGGCACTACTGAGGTTGCGATCGTGGAGGCACCAGAGGACAAGCCTACCATGCCTCCAGGTGGAATGGGAGGTGGTATGCCCGGTATGGGAATGATGTAGGGAAAGGTTAATGACTGGAATAAGTAAGAGAAGAAGAAGAAAAAAAGGTTGTTTATTTTAGAGCGGCACAGTCTATTTGGGCACGTTGGCTTTGGTGTTTTGGTCGGATCCATGGTGGTCGTGTATTCTCATATCTCCTCCCCACTCCATCTCCTCTCTTCTACTACCCTGGGCATACCCGCACGGCTACGTTGTCTGGAAACATTTTTCAGGCCTGTATATTACCATCATCTTCTGATAGATGCGGCATCAAAACAAAACAGTCCAAAACCTCAACAAGAAGGATGATGACCTTGTCATGCCTGCCTACTTGCAAGATGTATGGATCGTCGTCGTCGTCGCCATCGTCATCCAGGTCGTGTGGCAACGAGACTTGCGTATTGGGTGCCGCGTAGTCTGTCTGGCGTTGAGTCTTGGCTTAGGCAGCGCTTATCAGGTCAACCCGTAGGCGGAGTGATAGGGCCTTGAATCAGCACTTTTAAGGAAACACTCCGCGCTTCTACAAAAACATTCATGGGCAGCCAAAAGGTTTTACTACTTTGACATGTGGTGGAACGCTCGGTCGTATGTAGTGCACCAGGCACCGTTTGTGCTGTTTTGGGAACTGTGGCTCAGCCTTCCCAAAAGCTTGAGGAGGGGTATGAGATGTTACCTAATTTGGCTGCCTGTTTGTCTGGTGGTTGATGATGTCCTTGGCATTGCAGTATGTTCAGCTAGCTGTAAGGTTGAGGGAAAGGATAGGCTGTGTGAGTAAAAGAGAGAGGGAGAGAGTGGTGTGAGGTGTGAAGGGTAAGAGAGAGGAGGAGGGAGGTGGCAGGAGGGTTTTTTGGTTTGGTGAGCCTGTTGCCCAAGCCTACGGGATCAGGGGCCCCACTGTAAACAAAAAAGGGCCTCCACACCCACTCAACTCACCCACTATGGGACCCCCCCCCCCCTTTTACCGCTGGGCAGCATCTTGTCAGCCTGTGTTGTCGCCAATTCCCACCTGTACCTCTACACCCACTTGCTTTGCAACTCTCCCACTTTACCCTCCAACAACCCACCTCCAAACCTTTCCAACAAAGTCCACCTTTTGTACTCAGTCTACGCATCTCTTCCTCGAGGAAATCCTCCACTGCTGCTGGTAAGACCCCTCTTCCTTTTTATCAGCCTTGAACCCTCCAGGAAGAAGAAGCTCTCTCTACTCTTGTCACGTCATACCGTTTGGCCCAGCCGCTGACCTCGACCCCTCACCTGCGACAGCTTGATCTCAGCCTTCCCCCCCCCCCGGTAACCAGACCTACACCCACCAAACTCGAGCCTCTCTTCTCTCTCTCTCTCTCTCGAACAAAACCGCCAAAATGGTAAGCTCTCGAGCCTTTTGTGATCATATTTGACGCCCACTGACATAATCGCTCGCCCAGTCGCAATCCGGGTTCGTAAACCTGTTCTGTTCAAAGCTACTAGATCGAGCCCTCGTCCTCCGTCAAATCCCAGCTGCGGATGGAGCAGAAATACCTTGATAAGGCAACCACAAGAAGACATGGACGCAAGCTGACAGGCGCTTTTCTCGATAATAGAGCAACCGTCCACGAGGACTGCGTCACCGCGTGGAACGACCTCAAGCTCAACAAGAAGCACAAGTATGTCATCTTCAAGCTGTCCGACGACCTTAAGGAGATTGTCGTCGAGGAGGCGAGCGACAACAAGGACTGGGAGGCCTTCCGCCAAAAGCTCCAGAACGCCAAGACCGTCTCCAAGACCGTATGCTTCCCCCATCTATCCCGCCCCGGACCACTCCCGCCGTGCTCGTGTGACTATTGCCGTACTGACCACGCATATCTCTTCAGGGCGCCGAGAGCAAGGGTCCCCGATACGCCGTCTACGACTTCCAGTACAACCTGGCCTCTGGTGAGGGCGAGCGGTAAGCATCACCCCGTGCACTGAGACCTCGAGAACGCGACCGAGACTGACCTCTGCACAGCAACAAGCTGACCTTCATTGCCTGGTCCCCCGATGATGCCGGCATCAAGGTTCGTACCCCACAGCCAACCCACCACCACCACCGTATCTCCCAGTGTGCAGGCGCCAGCTAACCCTCTTGACCAGGCCAAGATGGTGTACGCCTCCTCCAAGGACGCCCTGAAGCGCGCGCTGAGCGGTATCGCCGTCGAGATCCAGGCCAACGACGACGACGACATCGAGTACGACTCCATCCTGAGCAAGGTCAGCAAGGGCGCTGCCGCCTAAGCCATGATCGCGAGAGAGCACCACAAAGCTGTGTTGCCTTTATAGTAGACGGCTGGCCTGGTCTGAGAACGTGCCACGCGGATGTCACGGGGAAGTTCGTGTAGCAAGACGGGAGGAGAGGCAGGAAAGAGAAATCATATTCCAACATTGGGGGGATGACTTTGCTCTTATGTCCATAATGAAAAAGACAGGACGGCGACCCGAGATACTTGATGTCGGCGTTGCCCTAGAATAGCAATCAGATCGAGCGTTGGGCCCCCTTCCAAACCCCACTACAGCCTGTCGAGCTCTGTCACGTGTGTCTCCTAATTAATCACTTCAGCATCCGGCACCACTGGAAGGACGTGTTTCTACAAATATGTCACCTCTACACAGCCGCTGCGGCCGGATATCAAGGTAAGGAAGGGTGTACAACTTTGGACTTCTTTGTCATCTCATCTTTGCCCATGCATGTACTGTATGTAGTTTGTAGTGGTGGTATCTTATATGCACCATGCTCGGTCCCCCGGCCTAGATGTTACCGTGACTCCCAGCTTGACAAGAATTTCCCAAACAGCTCCTCGGTGATCTTCTCATCCCGTATCCTCTGCAACAAGAAACCTCTCAGGTCCGTCCAGAACTCATCCGTCTGTAACACCGCCTCCCCGCTTAGACCCTGCGCCGGGTTGGCACCGGCACCAGCGGCCTCTTCCACTTTTGCTCCAGCGCTCGGACTGGCGGCGGCGGCGGCAGCGGTAGCAGCAACAGCACCACCCAGCACCATAACCGAAAACTCGACGCTCGTCTCCTCGTCGCCCAGCAGGTCCTTGAGCACCTTTGCATCCGCGACGGGCTTCTTCTTATGCAGCACCTTGATCTTGTCGAGCTGGAGGCCGGCATGCTCCGCCACGGCGGTCTTGACGTCGAGGATAGACGTGTTGAGGGGCTGCGAGGTGAGCTTGATGTCCAGCGGGGGGTTTCGCAGCGATTTGATGTGCACGGTGACGGAGCGCTCCTGGCCCGGGGCGAGGGGGACGCGCTTGCTCATCGGCTTGGGCATCTTGGGGAGGATGTACTGCACATAGTGTGGTTTAACACATGAACCCCCTCGTTAGTTCTAGCGTTCCCTTTGGGACTTGAAAAAAAAAGAAAGAAAGGGGGAAAGAGGGGGGGGGGGGAGGAGAGCAGGTTGGACGTGGACGTACGGGTGGCCGAGCCGGGTAGTTCTTGGGATCCTCCACATGATCGGGCGAGAGCTTCTGAGGGCGGGTGCCGACCGCTGAGAGGAACGACTTAGCGAATGTGACTTCTGTCATCTTGAATGAGTGTGAAGAAAAGGAGGAGCTGGGGTCGGCGCAACGAGCGAGACCTGGGCGTCGGGGAGAACGGTATGTTTACTAGGAGGAGGAGGAGGAGGAGGAGGAGCTTAAACGTTGCACACCCAAAGTACCTGGGGCAAGACTGACTGACGCTGTTACGTAGTTACTAGTTAGTGGTGCAGATTCAAGACATACTTGCGCTGACCCCACCTGCGGCTGCTCTAGAGGGGCAGACCTTGCACACTGGAGCATTCACTGCAGTCAGTCACTTTGTCTTGCACGCACTCTCCTTCGTTATCTTATCGCCTAAACTTTTTTTTTTTTCCTTCCTATTCCCCTTCCCGCCTATTTTCTCTCCTCCTTCCTAGCAGCTTTTGTCTCTGCGACAACTAAGAACGAACTCTCCTAGAGTCCAATCTCTTCAAACGTCCCATCTTTTTCAATTCTCTTCCGAAAATGGGTCCCGGCCGTCGGATGAAGAAGCAGGGCCCTCCTGAACCATTATCAGAGGATCACTTTGCCAAACTCAAGCGCAAGAAGGGTCTGCCAGCGGACGCCGCAGAGGAATTGCCAGCCAAGAAGCGCAAGACGAACAAGAGCGACGCAAAGACAAACGGCCTGAAGAAGGCCGCGCCGGCTGCGACGCGCCCTGCAGCGAAGAAGACCAACGGCACTAAGGTGAAGGCCGCGGTGCCTGAGAAGAAGGCCAAGAAGGCCCGCCCAGAGGCAGAGTCGTACTCTGACATCGAGATCGACGAGGAGTTTGGCGACTCGGATCTGGAGCAGGAGGAGGGCCTGTCGGACCTAGGGGGCGATGACGGGCCACAGAAGCTGGGAGATGATTTTCTCGGCTCCGACTCTTCGGTGTACGACTCGGAAGATGAACAGCGCAAGGAGGAGTTTGTCTTCTCCGAGGACGAAGACGACTCGGACGGAGAGGAGAAGCTGACGGCAGCCAACATCGAGGGGCTGTCGAGGAAACTCGACAAGCAGCTGGAGCAAGAAGCTGCCGATGCGCAGGCAGAACTGGAGGAGACAGCCCTGCAGACAAATATCCGCGGAGACAAGCCCCAGGTGCTCGATGGGGGGGAGGACGGGGATGAGACGGAGACCAAAAAGAAGACCCTGCTGGCTCCAGACCTGCAGCTCCTGCGCAACAGAATAACAGAGAACATCCGGGTGCTCGAGGACTTCTCGAGCCTGGCAGAGGAAGGGAGGTCAAGAGCCGAGTACACCAGCCAGCTGATCAAGGACATCTGTGCATACTACGGCTACTCGGAATACCTCGCCGAGAAGCTCTACCACCTCTTCAGCCCGTCCGAGGCCTTCGACTTCTTCGAGGCCAACGAGAGCGCCCGTCCCATGGTCATCCGCACCAACACCCTCCGCACGAACCGCCGAGATCTCGCCAGCGCCCTCATCAACCGCGGCGTCACCCTCGAGCCCGTGGGCAAGTGGTCCAAGGTCGGACTACAGATCTTCGAGAGCAACGTTCCCCTGGGTGCGACCCCAGAGTACCTGGCCGGGCAGTACATCATCCAGGCCGCTTCCTCGTTCCTGCCCGTCATGGCGCTCGCGCCACAGGAGAACGAGCGCGTGCTCGACATGTCTGCCGCGCCTGGTGGAAAGACGACACACATGGCCGCCCTGATGCGGAACACGGGGTGCATCTTTGCCAACGATATGAGCAAGGCTCGTTCAAAGGGTCTCGTCGGAAACATCCACCGCCTGGGGTGCAGGAACGTGGTTGTGTGCAACTATGACGCCCGCGAGTTCCCAAAGCCCATCGGCGGGTTTGACAGGGTGTTGCTCGACGCGCCTTGTTCCGGAACGGGTGTCATCGCAAAGGATGCCAGCGTCAAGACGAACAAGACGGAGAAGGATTTCATGGTGCTGCCGCACACGCAGAAGCAGCTCTTGCTCGCCGCCATTGATTCCGTTAATCACCACAGCAAGACGGGTGGCTACATTGTCTACTCTACCTGGTAAGCCAGCCTCTCTCCCTCCCTCTCTCCCTCATATCTATCAACCACCCAAGCTGACCAACAATACCTTACCACCCCTTTTATAGTTCTGTCACGGTAGAAGAAAACGAGCAAGTCATAGCCTACGCCCTCGCCAAGCGGCCCAACGTCAAGCTAGTCGAGACGAACCTGACCTTTGGCCGCGAGGGCTTCACCAGCTACCGCGGCAAGCAGTTCCACCCCTCCCTCAAGCTCACCCGCCGCTACTACCCCCACACCTACAACGTGGACGGCTTCTTCGTCGCCAAGCTGCAAAAGACAGGCCCCACGCCCGCCAACGCCGTCCTGGCCGACAGGTCCGGCAGCGGCAGGCCCGCCACGTCGCCGTCTGCCGCCAGCAAGGGACCTGCTGCCGGTGGTGCTGGCGACGACGACGACGAGGAAATCGTCGACAAGACGCCCATCGTAGACGAGGACGCCGCCCAGCAGGAGGAGGAGGCGGCTGATGCCTTTGGCGGCTTCGATGAGGACGAGGATGAGCAGTACATTGAGAAGGCCAAGAGGAATGCCATGAGGAGGCGGGGTCTGGACCCTAGGGCTCTGGACAAGACGAAGAAGGGTGATGCGCCGGCCAAGGCGAATGGCAAGAAGAAGAAAGCGGCCAAGTAGAGAGGGGAGAAAAGGGAGGCGGGGGAGAGAGAGAGAGAGAGAGAGAGATCTTTCAACAGAAGGAAAAAAAAAAAGGGGGGGGGGGGAGAGAGAAAAATCATTATCTCAACAAAGAGCCATAACCGGGGGCCGGGGGGGGCAGGCGTAGAAGCGGTGGCGAGG
>JACWRQ010000128.1:73224-92177 GCA_014849955.1 Cryphonectria carpinicola | reverse complement strand
AAATCTTAGAATTATTATAATATTTATTATATTTTGATAATTTTTATTTAGAAATAATTTAATATATATCCTTTGAATAATATGAAAATATAATAGCTCTCTAAATCCTAATTAGATCTATTAATAGTAATACTATTAATCTTATTAATCAAATTGAAGTATTTATAAAATATATTAAGGAATTTGAGAAATAGAAATTAAATAATAAGGAATTCTACTATAAGATAGAAGCCTTTGCACTCTATAATAGAGAATAATATATTCTCTAGGCTTTCTTAATTTAGTATAAAGCCTATTTTTACTATAAAGAAAAGAAATTTCTGAAAAAAGCTGATAAGATTATCTTTGCTAGAATTAGATTTAAAGGAGATATATTTACTTAATTTAAGCTTACTTTTAGAAACTACTTTAAATATAATAAGCTCAAATAAGATAAGAATACTAAGCATATTTTCTATAATTTCGATAATCTCAAATAAATATTCAAGGATATCTTTAGTAATATAGATAAATAGTATAAAGCTAAGCAAAAGCTTCTTAAGCTCAAATAGATTAAATCTATAGCTAAATATATTATAGAGTTCTAGAAAGCTTTTTTATATTTATAGTAGAATAATATAGCTCTTATTGCCTAATATTATAATAGATTTAAAGATAAGATTAAAAATAATCTTATATATATAGAATAATCTATAAAACTAATAGATTTTATTATATTTGCTATAAGGATTAATAATAGATAGTATAAATATAGATTAGAAAAATAAGGGAAAACTTATATCTCCTAGATTATATATATCTAAGCTAATATAAGAAAGAAATATTAGTATAATAAAAGATTTAATAATTAGAAATACTTTAGCATAGCTTATAATAGAATAATATATATAGAATTAATAGAAATCAATATAGCTTATTAATATAAATAATAATAAATAAATAGCTGATGGGGAGCTCAGTGCTGTGGTGCATTGCAAAATATATTACGAAGGATGCCCTTTCTACAAACTAAGAAAGGGAGAAACTATCTATCTGGTATATATATATCCTGGTGAATTCACCGTGAATTCACCGATAAATCCACCGTGAATTCACCGATGAATCCCCGCTGAATTCACCAGTAGGTGCTAGGTGAATTCACCAGGGTTCCCCTGGTGAATTCAACTGTAATTCACCACGCTGTATGGTGTCTACCCATGGTGCATCAATAGTAATATCAAATGCTTTAATTGCAGAAAGCATAGCTATTTTATATAAGAATACTAATATCCTAGAAAGCTATAATAGCAATCTATTCTAGAAAAATAATAGATAAATATAGCAGAATAGTAAATTAATATTCTTATATAATATATAAACTAATATATTTATATAAATACCAAATGCTAAATCTATTATATATCTAAAATAATCTGCAAATATTGCACTAATTATCTATAATATCTAATAAACTATTTCAACTCTAATTAAAACCTAGAGTAAATAATAAACTTTGATTACTACTAACTATCTTAGATAGCCTGCTATAATAACTAATATATATTA
Source organism: Cryphonectria carpinicola (assembly GCA_014849955.1). NCBI lineage: Eukaryota > Fungi > Ascomycota > Sordariomycetes > Diaporthales > Cryphonectriaceae > Cryphonectria > Cryphonectria carpinicola. Next base: position 90,632 of record JACWRQ010000128.1, on the reverse strand, counting down.
TATCTCAATAAGAAAAAAGCATTAGAATAATTTCTTAAGCAATATAGGAAAATAGAACTATATTATAAAAAGATATTTAGTAATAATAATATAAATACTTTAGATATTATAGGATAAATATTCAGAGAATATTTATAGAAATAATAATTAGCTAAATAATTAATTAGTAATTAGGAAATAGAATTATTGGAAATCTTTAATTATAACTATATTATAATAGAATTAGAATAAAGCTTATAGCAAATTCTCAATCTAATAGATAAAGAGAAATAATAATCCTAAGCTATATAACTTAATACTAAATATTAGATTCTAAGAATTCCTCTTAGATAAGCTATTACTAAAATCTGATATTGCAACTAGTTAACTAAGAATAGAGAAAATCTTAGGATTTCCTCTAGATATCTCTATTATTATAATATAGGATAGATTTTATATATTTTCTATAACTATATAATCTATCTACCTAATAAAATCAGCAATAATTAGTTTCTAACTAAACTAAAAGGAAATAGGCCTATAACTCTTTATATTAAAGAAAATCTTAGATTCAAAGTTAAAATTAATTAGCAATTAAGCTATATAATTATTAGATTATTAGAATAATTTCCTATAGAATATATCGCTAAAAGGAATAAGTGGCAGAGTTATAAATATAAAGAATATAATATTTATAGCCTAGAAAAGATCAGAGATTAGCATTAGATTTAGCAATAGCAATAGGCTACTATTGAAAAGCTTAAAAGAGAGAATTAATAATATCTCTAGGAAATATAATATAAATATAGCTAAAAGAGAGCTAAGAAGCTTTTGCAGCTAATAGCATAAGAAGCTCTAAAAGAATAGAATTGCCTATAAAAGATAATAGATAATTAGAATTAGAGAAATAATCTCTTTATATAACTCTAGAAGCTAATATAGCATATATAATATTTGAAGCAGAGATTAATAGAAAATAATATAATATACTATTAGATAATAGTATATAAGGAAATTTTATATTTCTACAAATTATTAATAAAGATAAAATCTTATAGCATAAGAAGATAGAAATCTATATATTTAGAATTATAGATAAAATAAATATTAATTATAGCTAAGATATTATTAATATAAAGATTAATTATCTACTAATTATAATCTATAGCAAAATAACTTCTATTATATTAGATATTATAGAAATAGCATAATATAAGCTAATATTAGAGATATTATAGCTTAAGAAATATAATTCTCAAATCAATTAAATTATTAGCTAAATCTTATAGAATAATGCTATTATTTATAGGAAAGTTATAATTAATAGCAAAAGAATAAATTCAATTACTAAAGCATATTTAAAGAAAAAAGCTTTAAATAAATTTACAAATATCTCCAAATCAGCAGAGCTAATAGCTTATAGAGAAAGATCTAGCAATAATAAATCTACAAAGATAATATTAAAGCATTAGCAGATTAATATAATAATAAGCATATATAAATCTTTAGAAATATAATTTAGCTTAGAGCAATAATAGAAATATAAACTCTAGAATTATAAAGAAATCTTATAATTAGAAGCATTAGATATTATAAGGAAATATAGAAGCTAAGTAGAATATAATATTACTTCTAATCTATGAAAAAAGCAAATAGCAAACAAAAGAAAAAATACTTAATAATATCTCCTATTTCTCCAAATAGCAGAAATAGAGAAGAATAAACTAATATTAATATTTGCTAGAATATTATAGGAATACTATGAATTCACAAAGCTATTCTAAGGAAAACTAGATATAAGATTTCCAGAATATAGCTTCTATAATTATAAGATATTATTAAAGGAAAAAATATAATTATAATTTTTCCTTATTTATAGATTTAATAAAATAAAATTAGAAATATTTAAGGAATATTTTAATAAGAATCTAAAAAAGGAATATATTAGATTATTATAATTATTAATAGAATATCTAATTCTATTTATACTAAAGAAGAATAGAAAATTTCAATTTTATATAAATTATAGATAGCTTAATAATATTATTATTAAAAACTAATATCTATTGCTACTCTTTAAGAAAATCAGAGATAAATTATAAAATATATAATAATTTATAGTATTAGATCTCAAAGAAGTATATATATATATCTATATTAAGAAGAGAAAAGAATAGAAAATAGCATTTAGAACTTGCTATAGATATTATAAATATCTAATTATGCTTTTTGGATTAACTAATATATTAATATTTTTTCAGGAAATAATTAATTATATCTTTTGCAAATTCCTAGATATTATATATATTATTTATCTTAATAATATTCTCATTTATTCTAGAATCTTTATAAAATATAAGCAGAATATATAGTAAATACTCTAGATATTTTAAGATATATATCTTCTAGTAGAATTAATAAAAAGCTATTTTTATATTTAGAAAATTAATTATTTCGAATATATAATTAAGCTAGGATATATTAGAATATAAAAAGATAAAATTTAAATAATCAAAGATTAGCCTAAATTAAGAAATATTAAAAATATTAGAGTATTCCTTAGATATACTAATTTCTATAAATAATTTATTAGCAAATATAGCAATATTATATAGCTATTTACTAATTTTATTAAAAAGAAAATATTATTTATATAGCAAAAAGAAGAAAGCTAAACTTTTAATATTATCAAAGAATTAATTACTAAAAACCTAATATTAGAAGAATTAGATTTTAATAAGGAATATAAGCTTTATATAAATTTATTAAATTATATATTTAGCGCAGAATTTAATTAGTGCAATAAATAAGAATAATTACAGATAATTGCTAATTTCTCAAAGAAATTCAATAGATTAGAGTTATAATATAGAATATTAGATAAAAAACTTATAGCTATAATAGAATTATTCAAAGAATAGAAATATTATTTTATAAATACTAAATATATAATCAAAGTATTTTCAAATTATAAGAATCTCATTATATTTATAATAATAAAGAATTTTAATTAATAATAAATAAGATAAATAGAATATCTATCTTAATTTGATTTCAAGGTTATCTATATCTAGAGCAAGAAAAATGCTAGAGCAGATGCTTTTAATAGAAGAATAAATTATTAGAATAAAATCAAAGAAGAAATTTAAGATATTTTTATAATTAATAAAAATAGAGATCTTATTAATATATATAGGAAACTAGATATTACTCTTAGAATCAAATATTAAAGCAAAATACTAGAATAGATAATATCTGCAGAATAGAATAAATATATCAAAGAAATATATAATATATTAGCTTATAGATATTAAGAAATTAGAGTAATATATAAATAAATTAGGAAATATTAGAATTCTCTAGAATTCAAAAAATAAATTATTAGAATTATTAAAAAATATAATAATTGCAATAAGAATAAAGCAAATCAATATAAGCTTTATAAATTATTGCAATTTTTACTAATATCTAATATTATTTGATAATCTATTAGCTTAGATTTTATTATTAAGCTATTTCTCTTATAAAAACCTTTAACTAAAATATAATATAATAGCATCTTAGTAGTAGTTTGCAGATTAAGCAAATATATATATTTTATCTTTTATAAGAAAAGAAATATACTAAAAGATTTTATATATATATTTCTCAGAATAATTATAAGCAAATATAATATGCTATAGGAAATTATCTCTAATAGAGATAGGAAATTCGCATTTAAATTCTAGATTTTACTTATAAAATAATTTAAAATAATATAATAAATATCTATAATATTCTATTCTGAAATAGATAGATAAATAGAATAAATAAATCAGATTATTAAGCAATATCTATAAAGCTATATTAATTAGAAATAAGATAACTAGATTAAATTATTATTATTAGCAGAATTCGCATATAATAGCATAGATATAAATATTATAGAAATATCCTTATTCTATGCATTCTATAGATATAATTCTATAATATATTACGAAATAATATTTAGCAGATAAGCTGAAAAAGCAAATAGGAAAGCTATAAAACTAAGAAAAATCTATAGAGATCTCTAGAAAAAGATCACAGAAGCAAGAAATACTATAATATATTATATAAACTCCAAAAGGATTAAAGAACTAATCCTATAAGAGAAAGATAAAATCTACTTATAATATAAAAATATCAAAATAATATAACTAAGCAATAAATTGGATTATAAGAAATTTGGATTATTTCAAATTTTATAGAAAATCTCCCTAGTTAACTATAAATTTGCAATTCCCTATAAAAAACTATATCTAATCTTTTATATCTTATTTCTCAAACTAATATTAGCAAATACAGAATTTATATATAATATTAATCTAGAATTAGATAAATAATAATATAAAATAGAATAAATACTAAATATATGAAAATAAGAAAAAAAATACTAATATCTTATAAAATAGAAAAATTATAATTATAGCGAAAACTCTTAGGAAAAGCTAATAAATATTAGTAATAACTTAATTAAGAAATACTAGGAAAATACTATCTAAAGTAGACTATTTGGATCTAGCAGAAGAACTAGAAACTTCTGCTTTATCTAAAAAACCAGACTAATCTACTATTAAATTCCTTATATCCACAGAATTCTAGTTAAACCCTCTAAGAGAAGAATCTCTAAGCAATATAATCAACTTCTCAGCTACTATAGCCTATATCTTAGCAGCAGCATAAACCCTTAACTCCTTAGCTTCAGCTTTCTCTAGATTTACTAAGTTGGATAATCCTTAGCGAAATACTTGAGATATTTATTTCTGCTATATTTGCTTTTAGCGATAGATATAATCAATTTTAATATTCAACTTCTACTTCTTCTCCTCTAGAGATTCTATTTTATTTTCCAGCTTTTGATGCTAAATAGAAATATTAATAAGATTAGCAGCATTAATTAGTTTTAGTATATTGCATTTAGCTTAATTATGCTGAATATATTAAGAATACTAAGAAAAATCTTTTTTAGAAATATCGCAGATCTCCAGACTAAAGCAATTATAGTAAAAATAAGAGCATATCTTGATAGGATTAAAGATAATCTTAAAAAGAAGAGAATTCTATTATTTATTCTTATTAAAATAAGAATTAGAAGATTTCAGTTTCAAGATTTTATTTTTTATTCTAATTAGGAAAATATAATCTTATATATAGATAGCTTACCAGAATACTTATAAAAGATTATTAGAGATAATAATCAATAGAAAAGAGATAATATTATAATTTATCTAATATGCAAATTACTAATAGATTATAAGCAATAAAGAACTAAATATTAAGAATTTAATATTTTAATAAAGCATCGATTATATAAGCTAAGGTTAGGATTATAAAGGAGGAAAAATTGCTAGATTTACCTAGTAATCCCAGCAAGCTTTATACTATAAATTGCTAAATTTGCCTAGTAATCCTAGCAAGCTTTATACTATAGATTGCTAGATTTGCTTAGCAATTTAAATAATCTATACTAAAGAGCTAGATATATAAGGATATATTTATTACTATTAGATAGATTATTATATATAGCTCTTCAGTTGTTAATCTAAGTATTTATTTATCATATAACTAAATAGCCCCAAAGGCAGTGAACACTTGCACTCTTATCAGAACTTGTATATTTCCGTATTCAAGGATTTACACTTTGATATTGCTCTTGTTAGCATAAACCCAATCAATACTTAGGAATCTCAGGATTACTGCAGTGCTCATTACACACAACCTACCTTAGTTGTAATCATAAGTTTACTAGATGCCTAAGTTTCGAAATGAATATATTATAATGTTTGTGTTACCCTAGGAACTATTATTAGTACATGATACAGGCCTATTGGTCTCGATGATACTCCCGGGAGTGGCGCTGCTCCGGGTCTTAATAGTGGCTAGTCAGATTGTAACAACCTTAAGTGCGCATTCTGCCTTCAACGATGCATGTCGACCCAAGGAACTAATAGCTGCATATACTACTACTATATTCAAAAGACATACTTAGATAGAAAGGGAAAAAAGGAAAAGAAAGGTCAAGGAGGGGAGGGAAAACATATTAATAGCGAGTGTTTCAGCCTATCCCCAATCCTACATAGGGCAAAGTTTTGTAGAAGCAGAGACGTATGAGTGAATCGTCAGAACTCCTCCCACCAATCATCATCGTGATTCTGCCCAACTAATACAGTAGGCCGTCGGACAATTTATGGACGATTGAGATTACACCCATCGATTTTCTTGAGTAACCGACTCCCGTTATTGAGGGATTGTATTTTCTCGATATTACAAGTCACACATTATATGGCAGGGATATACCAAAATGCATAAGACTGAGCCATACCCCTGGGATTATGGGAAGTATTAAAGACTCAAGTAATATACTGGCTTAGATGCCAGATGCAGTGATACCTGATTAGGGCTAGTGAGCCTCATTAGGGACCCAAGACCTCATTTCTGGTCCTTGCAGTATCCTTATCAACTTCCAGGATCTGGCGAATCAGACACTACTACAAAATTCATACAAGAGGATTTGCGAGAAAGCACCCCCTCCCCCAAACAGCAATGTTGCGCTGAGTCTGTCCATACTTTGATTATTGCTCCCGCACTTGGAGCTGGCTACGGTACTAGCGCGGTGGATTTGTGACGCATGCGTGTGATCCTTTACCATCAGTAAGCAACAAGAATGGTGTTGGTGCCATGTTAGCATAGGGAGAGTGACCTGATCCGAGCGGCTGGTGCAGCCGCATGCGGTTCAGCTGCAGGGTCTGCACACGCACCTACACACAAACACGAGATTACAAACGCCACCAGGCTGCCAGGGGGAAGGGGTGGATAACTTGACCGCCTTGCGACAGGATGGCCTTCTCACCGTCAATTCCGAACTTACAAGGGATCTCTCGCGACGAGCCCAATCAACGAGAACGACAGGGAGGCTTTGCTTAGAAGGAAAAGCGGCTGACCCTTCGTAAGCCACCGGCCTGGGGTCGTAAGAAAGTAGTACAAAAGGTGGTGGTTCCTTGGGAGGTCAGGATCGATATGAACAAGGTAAAAGGGCTATCTTTTCTCGCACCAGACGATCGCGTGGGAAAATTACAATCGAAGATTTTTTCTTCTTCTCTTTATTCCTCTCTTTCTCTTCACCATGGATCAAGCCTTAGCCACCGTGGAGCTTCTTGAGCTCATTCTCCTACATCTTGATTTCCAGACCATACTCACGTCCGCCAGCCGTGTCTGCCACGACTGGAACAATGTCATCCGAGACTCCCCCAAACTCCAAGCGCTCCTGTTCTTTCGGCCGGAAAGGCCGGCACGGGGCAGTCCGCGCTGCCACAAAGAGATCCGTACAAACCCACTGGTCGACGACAAGCTGAGCTACCTCATGGCTACCGCACCGGGCGATTCGTATCCAGCACAGCTCGACAGGTTCCTTCAAGCCGATGCCAGCTGGCGCAGAATGCTGGTGCAACAACCGGCGCCTCTGAAGATGGGAGTATGGAGGATAGAGACGGGATGCTACCTCCAAGAGGGGTTCAAAAACACGGTAGAGATCTTGGAGCTCGACGACAAAGAAGACCTTCGCATGGCGTCACTCGTGGAATACGGTCAGGCGAGGAAGCCAGGCTACACGTATACCGTGTATTCGGGAGGACAAGGCCGAAAGCGCTTGGATCATGAGAGGAAATCACTCTTCATACAAAAGGCTCTGAGGTCGGAACGGAATTCAATACTGAACATGTGGGAGGAGTGTGACCTGGTGGTGAAGCTTACCAGATGGTCACAGACAAGGGAATAAAGGGATACAGATCAATGTTGATCAGCGCTAGAGCCAGGGAGCCACCAGTAAGATTGATCCAGTTGAAGGGGGTGGTGATATCAAGAAATACTTATTTGTGTATATATAGATATATATAATGTTAATAAAAGATGTGGCAATCTTCAAAAGCCTCTCATGGGGGTGCTCAGTGCTGAAGGGGCTGTAAAGACTTGAAGGCCAATTCTACAACAGCTGTAGCAAAATATCAAGAACTATGCATATTGTATATACCATCTCAATATCAAGTGGCATCACCTATACTCTCTAAGCTATCATTCCCAGGCTTTGTGTTGTACTACCTGACAATTGTTAGTACTACTTCTGTCCATGGCACATTTACTCAGCCATGCCATTCTTAGTTGTAGTATTTTTGAATGTCACAAGTTAGGGACCCATCACAATATGATATATGAGATTGTTCATTATGATTTACTACACATATAATTGTGATTTAGTCTGTTGTGTTGTTGTGTCTGAGCAGAGAAGAGACTGGGGAAAAAAGAAGAAGAATAAAGATTAAAAATAAAAAAGGGGGGGCGGGGGGCATGCACACATGCATTACATAAGCCAAGGTTTGATGTCCTACTGATGTATTTGTCTTGATACATAACGATGTCTTGTTGAGTTTGATTGCCCTCGCTGGATTCGATATTTGGTTACTGCACCCAGGACCAAACCTACCAAGTTACACAACTTCATACTTTCTCTACAAAGATAAACAGGGAGGCTGGACACAGCAGAGGTCTCACCGATTTGTGGATTAAGTATTACTTCCCGCCTTCAGCCCAGGTAGCACTGCAGCCTGATTCAACCCCGCGCCACGCTCGAGCATGAAGGCTCATTGCAAGCCACCACCATCTCTTTTCAGCCTCAAGAGACCATATACATATTTCCATAAATTGAGACCACCCTTTTTTATAGGCTGTTCCGCCGATCGTTCATTTTGGAGCTCATCATCAGCAGCAGCATCATCAGCAGCATCGAGTCCACCTCAACAAGCCATGCCACCCAGCACCTCCGTCAAAGACTTCCAGGACCTCGTCCAATCCAGCGACCGCATCCTCGCCCTCTGTGGTGCCGGTCTGTCAGCCGCATCTGGTTTGCCCACGTTCCGTGGTGCAGGCGGGCTCTGGCGCAACCACGACGCCACGGCGCTCGCCACACCCGAGGCTTTCAGGGAGGACCCGGCGCTGGTGTGGCTCTTTTATGCCTGGCGGCGACACTTGGCCCTCCAGGCAGAGCCCAACGCCGGGCACCACGCGCTTGCCGAGCTGGCCAGGAGGAAGGAGAACTTCCTGTGTCTCACGCAGAATGTCGATGGTAAGTGAATGGACGACGGCAACTCTCAGAACCTCTGAATCCGGGCTGAAACTTCTCAAGGTCTCTCCCCCCGGGCGAGCCACCCGACGGAGAAGCTACGTCTACTCCACGGGAGCCTCCTGGACCTCCGATGCTTCAACAAGTGCGGCTATCTCGAGAGAGACAACCGCAGCGATCCCCTCTGCCCCGCGCTGGAGCCAGCCTCGAGCGTCAACACCCCGGCGGACCAGGGCCTGCCCCTCCTAGACCCGTCCGTCCCGGTCCCCCAGATCGATGTGCAGAAGGACCTGCCGCGCTGCCCAAGCTGTAAAGACGCACTGCTGCGCCCTGGTGTGGTCTGGTTTGGGGAGGCGCTCGACAGGGACATGCTGGACGAGGTCGACCGGTGGGTTGCGCAGGGCCGCATCGATCTCATGCTTGTAATCGGGACGGGGGCCGAGGTCTGGCCTGCGGCGGGGTATATTGCAGTGGCCAAGGGGAAGGGGGCACGGGTTGCGGTGATTAATCCGGATCCTGACTCGGCTAAGGGCCTGGGGAAGGAGGACTTTTTCTTTCAGAGCGATGCTGCTCTTGTCCTGCCGCTGCTATTTTCGAAAGTCATTGGATAAATTGATCACACGAGGCCTTTTTTCTTTGCCTTCTCCTTGATTGATTGATGGCTCGGAATTATATTTCAGTGTCACATGTAATTGAAGACTTGCAGTGGGAATAGAATTATCTCCTTAAAATGTAGCCTTCTCAAGACATCCGGGGGTACCGTTCTTTTTTATTTTTATTTTTATTTTTATTTTCTCCTTTTTCAATTTTTATTTTTGCACAGCCTGCCACTTCATCCGCCTGGGGTCAATATGCTATTCATGATAACGTACTATTTAGACACACCGTTCAGACCCTTGATCAGCTCCGCGCCTCTCTCCCCCGCGACCATCACACCAAATTGAGGGTTGACAGTCAGCGGCGACAGGATGCTCGCATCAATCACGTGCAGGTTCTCCATCCCCACGACCCGCGTCGAGCTGTCCACGCACCGCCCGATGCGGCAGCTGGAGCTCCAGTGCTGGACCGAGCCCACCGCGTAGCTGGACGGGGTCGTGATGTACGTCTTGATCTCGTCCACAGTGGCGTTCCTGGGGATGTTGAGAGGGTTGAGCCCCGAGCTGCTACTGTCTAGGGCCGCGAAGATGTCGTAGATGAACTGCGCAATGTCCTGCGCGTCGCGGCCTGCGACGTCCGAGTAGTAGATGCCGCCGCTGGGACCCGGTATGAAGGCGCCATTGTTGTTGTTCTTGTTGAGGACGACGTGGCCCGTGGAGAGCATCCCTGATGTGCCATACACATTGAGCGTGATGGTGCTGCTGTTGGAAAACCCAAAGGCGCCCGAGGTACCAATCGTGCCCTGCAGGCCTGAGGGAGGTGTGTCTGTGTGGTTGATGTATGTCCAGAACACGGAGGTCTGCCCGGCAAACGAGTACGGGCCGGAGCGGTTGTTGAGGTAGAGGTCTCTGTCAGACGCGGCGGGGTCGTCGTAGGAATATGTATATGACTGCACCGACGGACTGCTCAGCTCGATGAATGTGTTGGGGTTGTCGAAGAGGCCACTGCCGACATCGCTATTGTTGATCCATGACGACGGCGTCAGGGACGGGTCAAGGGCACCGGCTTGCGCCAAGGTCGTGAGGGTATCTGCTGGACCAATGCCAGAGTGCATCAACAGGGACGGGCTGAAGATAGCACCACCGCTGAACACGACACGGCCCGTCGCGGTCAGATTGATGGTTACGTTCGCCCCGCCCACAGTCGCCAGCACTCCCGTCGCTCGTGAGCCGGTCCTGACAGCCCGCACGACGGTGACGTTGCTCCTCAACAGGAAGTTGTCCCGGTCCAGCGCCGACTGCAGGTACGTCGTGACCGGCCCGCCTCTCTGGCCGTTCTCGTAGTCGTACTCAGTGTGGCCGAACACGGCCTGCTTCCGGTCGGCCTCCTCATTGATGTTGACCTCGGCGTAGCCGGCCCCATCCACAAGCCAACTCCGGGCGGCGTCGTAGCCAGACTGTGCATAATATTGGCCGTCTTGCGAGGTGACCTCGATCGATGGCTGGCGCTCATATAGACGTTGAATAGACGGCGCCACGTCCGCGCTCTTCCATCCAGACGGGTGGAAGATGTCCCAGTCCGAGGAAGGCGGCTGGAAGAACAAGCCTGCGTTGATGGATGAGGAGCCTCCGATGTTGCAGCCTCCGTATGCAGAATACCGCTCGTTGCACAGCAAGGTATCAGAACCCGTGGCGAAGATGCTTAAGTCTATAATTTCCTGGCACGTTAGCATTTGTCGGGGCAGCAGTCTTCTTCTTCTTCTCCTTCTTCTTCTTTTCTTCCTACTGCTTAGTATCGTCTAGCAACTTACACAAGCCAGGCACATCGACACGACTGAGCTCGGTCCCGTCCAGCCAGGCAGGCCTCTCCCTTCCTCCGGTGATCCCATAAGAAGGCCCTCCTTGTTCGAGGAGGAGCGTCTTCCCGCCTGTTTCACTCAGCCGGTCTGCCACGATTATTCCTGCCGGCCCGGCGCCGACCACGATATAATCGTACAGGTCTGTGGTCCAATCCCCCTGGCTGACGTTGAGCAGCGGAGCGGCCAGTGCGCTCTTGAGGAGTGCAGAAGCTGCTGCTGCTGCGGCGACTGAGAATGCTCCCCTCATTGTGATGGATGGTGATCGTCCTCGGCAAGAACGGACTGGAGGGTGAGGATGGTACAATGATGAGACCTGCGGCGCATTGATCAATTATAATTATTGATTATTAGTATTTATAGTATTTAAATTGGCCATACGCCAAGTAGTCAATTCTCGCATGACCTAAACTTTAAGCTTGTAATTAAGTTCTTGGCTAACCTCATGCGTTGTTCTTTTTTTCTTCTTTTTCCTATTCCGCTTTTCTCTCTCTCCCTCTCTCTGTTCTTTCTTTTCTTCTTCGAACACAAGAGAGCTGAATGACTGAGTTGGGATAAGAAGACCTGGGGGCCAGAGTGGATGCTACCTCACAAACTCGTATTAACGAGATGAGCTGCGGGTCCATAGAGTTTGCTCAGCCCAGCAGGGAGGTGGACGAGAAGAGGCACGAGATGTGCTGGAAATAAGCACGGGTGAGACGCCACAGGACAGACCGCTTGGTGATCATGGCCGAATGGGACAAATTCGCTCTCAGGTCATCCTCAAGCCCCCGCCTGTGCCAATCGCTCTCCCCGTGCCTTCCCGCCATGTTGTGGCTGAAAATCCGTGGGAAAGGGGTAGCATTTTGAGAAAGAGAGAGAGAGAGAGAGAGAGAGGGTCGGGTATAGATCAGTCATCTTTGACGACTCAGCAACCCTTCAGCTGTCTGACTACATAATGGCAGGACTTCTCAGCGAAGTGGTCATCGTGGCGGTAGAAGTGATTTTCCGAGTGGTGGTACTAAGGACAGGTTAGCCCAGAAACTTCTCCCATCGTATACGAGGACGACTAGTGAAGCTAAGGGATACAGCCTCAGTCTAGCATCTCACCGTCATCATGTATAGTATGGCTAACGGCCGTAGTTGAACGTGCTATGAAGTGCCTGGTGGTCGTCGTCGTCGTGTCGCCCAGGTTTTGTCGTAGAGTCATTTCCCTCAAGACCAGGACGGCTCGTCTGCCTGGATGATGGGACATGTGGTATTTTGGAGAGGAATAATATGCTACTCTACTTTTTGAGATTCAACAAACATATCTGAGTAGAAGCAAATTGATCGAGGAAGGTGGTGAGGCCAAGTTGAGATTAAAAAACCCAGGCAAAAAAAAGTGGAAAAGCCGGGTTCGAACTAAAAGCGCCCGCCAATCTTTGCCGTCACGCCTGCTGCACATTACATAAGCAGGGCCCAGCATGAAACTGTCTAGCGCCATTGCTTTCCTCCCCCGCCGCACTATGGGGAATTTTTGGGCGGCGCGGGGCAATTGTTCAGAACTGATCAATTTTTCCCTTGAGCTACCGACGCACAGAATGGCCCAAACGTCGTCCCCCAATCTTTTTCTCTCAACTTCGCATCACCAGACTCTCCTCTCCTGCCCGCCAAAAACCCACACCCAACATCGCCGCCCAATGGCATTACACCCTTCAGTCATCATCCATAAGGGCACTTTTCTCCATCGTTGCAGCTTCTCACCCAACTTTGCATCTCAAGGCAACCACCAACAGACGGTGACTCAGCCGGAAAGGTCGTCTTCCACCATCACCAACTGCAGCCCCGGGGCATCATCGCCACCTCTCTCTCACCAAGCTCAGCTTCACCTGCATCCCCTGAAAACCATCAAGGCTCGACCCTGTTCTGGCTGTTCATAGCCTCTCTCATAGCAAGTATTTTCTACAAAAGATCACGCGACACCCACCATCGATCACCATGTCGTCCGTGGTCAAAACGACACGGAAGACGGGCACCCCCAAGCCCAATAAGCCATCCTTCAACCCTGCCCGTGCGGTCCAGGATCGGGACTGGCGCCGCAAGCAGAAGGCCCAGCTCGGTGCCAGCAGCGCCAGCAGGGCCTCGTCCCAGGCCGGGTCCCCTCCCCCTCCCTCAGCCACCGCCCCTGGCACTGGCGCCAGCGGGCCGCAGTCCAGGTGCATCAACCCCAAGTGTACATCACCTGACGTGGGCGAGGACGGAATCTGCAAGTCCTGCGGCTACGAGGCTACGGATCAGATCAACATTGTCAGCGAGGTGCAGTTTGGCGAGGCGGCCAATGGCCAGGCATACGCCCAGGGTGTCAACATCGGGTTCGGCGAGGCTGGGCATCGTATGACGATGCAGAACGGACGCCGGCGCGTTGCTGGCGGGGGTGATGGTCCCAACAACATCGAGACCCTCAGGACGGGCCAGAACGCCATCAACGGCATCGTCCTCAAGTGCCAGCTGCCCTCCCGCATCGCCGACGTGGCTATGGCACAATTCAAGCACATGCAGGCCAGGGGCTTCCTCCGCGGCAGGACCACTGACCGCGGCGCGGGTGCCGCTGTCTACTGGGCCGTGCGGAACTCGGGAAACACGAGGACCATGCTCATCGACATCGCCGACGTCATCAACATCGACGTCTTCAGGCTCGGCAGGACCTTCAAGAAGCTGCTCGCGATGCTCTACAGCGACCCCGCCAAAGACTGCCCCTTTGAGCCGCTGTTTCCCGAGGACATCATCAAGAGCATGTGCAGCCGGCTCGGGTTTGATCTCGAGACCGAGAAGGTCCAGAAAGACGCCGTGCGCATCGTCTCGAGGATGGACCGCGACTGGATCAATACCGGCCGTAAGCCCGCGGGCGTCTGTGGCTCCGCCGTCATGGTCGCCGCCAGGATGAACAACTTCCGCCGCACCGCCGAGGAGGTCTCATATGTTGCCAAGACGACCACAGCTACCCTGCGCCAGCGCCTGGACGAGTTCGCCCGCGTCGACTCTGCAAAGATGAGCATCGCCCACTTCAGGGAGAGGGACCTGATCGGGGAGACACACGACCCACCCGCCTTTTATCGCCAGACCAAGGCGTACCGAGACGAGATGCAGAAGAAGAGGGCGGCTCGCAAGCGCAAGCTGCCAGCTGCCGCCGGTGCAGACGACGACGATGACGACGACGACGACGAGGAGCCGTCCGGTGACTCCTCTAACAAGAGACAGCGAACCGAGGAGCCCGCTACCAACAGTTCCGCTTCTGCTGCGAGCGGCAGCCCATCGACCCCTCAGCCTCCTCCTCCGCCGCCGCCACCCCAGACCGACTCGGATGGGTTCGTAATCCCCGCCCTGCCCCCTGGACCCCGATCTCCAGCCGGATCTACAAGCCCACAGGTCCGAGACATCACCGAGGATGACCTCGGCGAGGCCAATCCCGAGGACGACCAGGATATGGAGGATGCCCTGGCCTCCAAGTACGGTGACGTCCCGCTGCCGGGTTCTGACCTGTTAGACGCGGCCGCGGCCGTTGCTACGACAGGCAGTGTTCACCCGGGAGCAAAGTCTGTGCGAAAGGGCCGCCTGAACGGCAGTGCCATGAGGGGCTTTGACTTTGGGGAGAACTGGCGGGATGAGGAGCTGGAGAAGGCGCACAAGATCGAGCAGGACATCATGAACGTGGACTCGGACATGTGGAAGGCCGCCGAGAAGTGGTCCGGCAAGACGAAGGAGCAGCTGCTCGACATCAGCGCGTCCATGCGGCCGGCCAGGTACCAAGGGGAGGGGTCGATCGACGCCCCCGATATCGCCGACGACGAGTTCGCCAACGACCCGGAGGTGCTCAACTGCCTGTTGACCGAGGAGGAGTCCCAGATGAAAGAGCAGCTGTGGCTCAACGAGAACAAGGACTGGCTCCGCCAGCAGCAGGAGAAGGAGTACAAGGCCAAGATGGCACCTCCCAAGAAGCCCCGCAAGAACCACCGCAAGCCCCGCATCGGGGAAGGCCAGCTGACGCCCGCCAGCTCCGCAGGCGACGCTGCCGTAGCCACCATCAAGCGCCACCAGGTCTCCAAGAAGTTCGACTACGATGCCCTCAAGAGAATGCTCTCTGGCCGTGGCGGCCCGGGCTCTGTGATTGGCAGCGAGATCGCCAGCCGACAGACCAGCCGTGCTGGCAGCGAGACAGCCTCCGTGGACGAGGATGAGGATGATGTGGAGGGGGAGGAGGAGGAGGGGGAGGAAGAGGACGAGGAGGAGGAGGAGGAGGATGAAGAGCAGTACAACCATCACGAGGGCGACGGAGAGGAGTTTGGCGGAGATGATGATGATGATGTTGTTGATGATGTGGATGATGATGCTGATGAGTACTGAAGTGGGTTGTCGCGTGACCTGCATACTACAGGTCTGCGCCACTATTTGGAAAGCATCCCGCGCTTGTTTTCTAAGACAGGGTTTCTTTCCGAAAACGAATCCACAGGAGGAGGAGGGGTTGGATACTTTTGACAAATGGGTTTTGTGGGTGTGCTTTCGTTTTCGATGCGAGGAAGGATGGATAGTTAGACATGGTTTGAGATACCCCCTTACATTTTTGATTCCGGAGAATGGATAGCACATCAAACGTGGCCCATAGCCTGGACTACCGCCAAAGAAAGCCTGGCGGTGAAAGGAATGTCAGAACGAGTTGAATCTTTCAAGGGTTTTTTTTTGGGTCTTTTGTGTCGAGACTTGGCCACACACACACACACACACACACACAAAATGCAAGGCTGTGTTTTCCACAGTTGCGGGCACGAGGCAAGACCGTACGGCAAAGCGACGTATTAAGTAACAGGCAGCACGTTCCCACAACAACAACAACAACAACAACAACGCAGCCGGCTAGCTGGCCCGCAGCTTGGACCCCCCCCCCCCCTCCCTCCGAAATATGCATGCATGCATGCATGCCATCGACGCGACATGACGGGCGGCGCCATGACACCACCTGCCCCCTGATCTAGCCAGGAACCCCTTTTCTTGGTCTTTTACCCCGTGGGGAAGAGAAAGGCAGGGGGGGCTCTTGGGGGGGAGGAGAGGGGTTATTGCTTGGGGCCTACGAGGCTTGAGAGCGCAAACGTGACTCGAGTGGTGACGAAAGGGCTGTTGTTCTTTCAGAAGGTGTTTGTGTACGTTGGTGATGTTTCGCCATGGCGCTGGTGCAGGGCAGGGAGGGGCCTAGGGCAGGAGGAGGGTTGGGGGGGGGGGGACGTTGATACTGATATCAGTGTAAACGAGGTGAAGCTGAGGAGGGGAAATTTCCTGACGAGAGAGGCCATTTTGTTTCTCGAGGACGAAATGAGAAAAGGAGGTTCTGGTTTGTCTACTACATGCTCATTCATGTCTCTGTAGAGATGTACATGCTGCTGGGTTCCTCTCCCCCGTCCAGCAGAGTGGGGGAGGGGGAAGGAAATCGGGTGTGTGGGCTCGGGTAGGCTGGGTAGGGAGGCAAAGAGGGGGGGAGGAGGAGGAGGGGCCTGGGAGGCAGCTCAGGCGCTATGTGTGTAATGAGGCACCTCGCCTGCAGCTACTACATTCAGAAGGTAATCTGGACATTGGCCTTGTACATAATAGGCTTATGCATATGTACTGTGTGTTGGGGGGGAAGGGGGGGTGGTACATGCATGGGTAGGTGGTCGGGTGGTGGTGGCGCAGGGAAACAATGAGTGGCAAGGTTTTTTTGGTGGTTTTTTTTGTTTTTTTTTTTAATATTTTTTATTTTTTTTTTTTTTTTTTTTTTTTTTTTTTTAGTTAGATAATTTTAAAACTTTAATTCTTTTTTTTAATTGTTTATTTTTTTTTTTATTAGTTTTTTTATTT
>JACWRQ010000128.1:40439-63539 GCA_014849955.1 Cryphonectria carpinicola | reverse complement strand
TTTTTTTTTTTTTATCTTGTACACAAACATGTGACCCATACGTCAGCTACTCTTACTCTCCTTCCACAAGATACCGTACATTAAGCATCCTAAAGCTTCTTTACCGATTATTTATACCTCTCAGCCTCCAGCTGCAACTGGTTGACCCTACGATGAAGGCATGTCCCCATAGTCCACTGACCTGACTGCAGTGATCCCCATTTGTCATAGGACATTCTCGTCCTTGAAGGAGGCCACGCCACCTAGGGATATGTCGAGCTTAACCCCAGATATCGAAAGAAAGAAAAAGGATTTCTGACTGGCCTTGCTGTCTCTGCTCACATCGCGTGGTTTACAGTCAGAAGGTAAGGTCAGCTGGATACTGATAATCTTGCTGATTATGAGTAGCATCACAGCATGGTTTGCACACTGCGACCCTGTTACAGAAGCTATACTGACATTTACGCATTTATGACGTGAAAGGAGGAGAGGCAAGTTCTAATGTATGGACTTTCGTGTGTCTCGAAAGTGAAGAGACTGGTATATTTTGTGCTGTCCGGTGATGTGGTGACAATGTGGTGATCTTGTCAACATCAGAAGGCGATGTGCGCTGTTTAGTCTTGGTACAGTGCGCTCAATCTCAACATCATATGGCGTGTGACGAAACCACCGAGAAGAAATACTGCTCAGATTCCCGATCTGGACAAATTTCCAACGAAAGAGGGATTCCTAAGCTTGAAGTTTCGATAATGGAGAAGCATTGGCGATGACTTGCCTACTTAAGTACTTATCCGAGGCGAACCTTGATCTATGTAAGCCATCCTAATAAGGCAATTATGAGAACTGCAGTCGATCGTGAGAGGGGTCGCGTGAGGAAGTCTCAACAGTGATACATTGGAGGGAACGTATTTTATGTACTAAAATGGAGATATGGCAGCTTTGGGAGGATGTTCCAGGCCCCCTGAGTAAAGAATTCAACTGAGACTTCTGATAAGCCCAGATAGATCACTACGAAAGCACAACAGTGAATCAACAGGCATGTAGAATTTAGCAAGAGTTAAGTCCTGCAAGACTGTGATACCACGAGTTGTTGATAAGATTTTGCGACATTACTTTTCGTGTTTGGAGTCGACGAGGCAGACAGATAATTTTTGAATATATGAAACATGTGCCATGGAGTCTTGGTGTGCTGCGCAGCCGCTTTGTTTCCTTCAACAACAATCGATCAAAGTTCGGGTTCAAAAAATGTGGAGAGATATAGGGTATAGCCAGTGTCAACACACTGGCGATCGCTTTTGCGACAAAAGAAGACACTAGCTGTTTTCAGAAGAATGCATCTAAGGTCGGGTTTTGTAAAGCTCCTAAAATTCGGTTTGTGCGCACCAGAGTGACCAGAGATTGGGCAATCGTGTGAGAAATGGGCATTATGGACAGCAGTTGAGCTTCACGCTGGCCAGCAGCTAACCCATCCATCCTTAGCAGTGAATTCCAGGTTTCGTTGAGGTTCGCCAGGTAAGTATCCAAACACAAATGCCTTCACTCTCGTCTTACTTCAAGTCTCGTTCCCTAGTAACACCACGAATATCATTAGAAAATCTTCCATTGCATTTCATAGATACATATATATCCCAGAGAAACAATGATAGCACAATTTTTGCCTCAAGAAGAAAAGAGCCCCTCCCTTTGATTCTTTTCCCTCTTCTCAGGGAGCGGAGAAAATGGCTGGTCCCACAAAAGTCAGGACCGGGATGTCTCACTCCTCCAGGGCGACGATCCTCCCCCTCGGCGGAAATTGTCCCACATGACGTCGGCGGGGTCGTCCTCACCTTGCCATGGGCGGTATGGCTCTCACCCAATTGCTCTTCTGATAGGAGCGCAACAGGCTCAAAATAAGCCGCCAAACCCACACACACGACGATAGGGAGCGAGCTATACTGCGACTGTAGTACATGCATGTTTTGCGTATTTGACTCGGCCCGTGGCTCCGCAATAATTCCTGTCGTTGCTCAGTGACGACATTGTTCATGTATATACCATGCTTGCGTGTTTCAGAACTTCCCCCTTCTCGAAATCCATTTCCTAGTTCCAGTTCCTATCTCTACTGATTTTTCTTTTTGAAGAATTAAATTACTAGGCAGACACATATATCTTGTTCAGATTAGACTCAGTTCATGTCCAGAATCATGGCCGCCGTCAAGAACACAACGTGAGAGCTCCTCTTGTCACCCCTCTTCCTCACCATCATCATCTCTCGTCGCAACCCTTGATACTCCTCACTTGCTAACTAAACCGTGGGATCTTTCCCCTTCGCCTCCTGCAGCAAGACCTTCACCCTCAACACGGGCGCCAAGATACCCGCCATCGGCCTAGGCACCTGGCAGTCCAAGCCCAACGAGGTGAAGAACGCCGTCGAGGCTGCCCTCCGCCACGGCTACCGCCACATCGACACAGCCTTCGCCTACGGCAACGAAAAGGAAGTCGGCGATGGCATTAAAGCATCCGGCGTGCCGCGCGGCGACATCTTCCTGACCACCAAGCTCGACAACCCGTGGCACAAGCGCGTGCCCGAGGCCATCGACCGGTCCCTGGCCGCCCTGCAGACCGACTACGTCGACCTGTACCTCATGCACTGGCCCAGCTCCACCGACCCGGACGACCTGAAGAAGCACTACCCGGACTGGGACTTTGTCGACACGTGGCGCGAGCTGCAGAAGCTCGTCGGGTCTGGCAAGGTGCGCGCCATCGGCGTGAGCAACTTTGGAATCAAGAACTTGGAGAAGCTGCTCGCTGCCGAGAGCACAAAGGTGAGATGGAGCGGGAGAGCACGAGAAAAACAATGTCCCCTTCGCTTTTCTTCCCCCCCCTCCACGGAAGCTTTCTCATGATACTGACATGAAAATTTAAAAAACAACCAGGTCGTGCCCGCTGTCAACCAGATCGAGCTGCACCCGTGCAACCCGTCGCCCAAGCTGCTCGACTACCTCAAGGCCAAGGGCATCCACGCCTCAGCATACTCGCCTCTGGGGTCCACCGACTCGCCCCTCGCCAAGAACGAGGCGCTGCTCTCCATCGCCAAGGCCAAGGGCAAGTCGCCACAGCAGGTCCTGCTCGTGTGGGGCCTGCAGAGGGACTACAGCGTCCTGCCCAAGAGCGTGACCGAGTCGCGGATTCAGGCCAACTTTGAGCTGGACGGGTGGAGCTTGACGGACGAGGAGGTGAAGGCGCTGGATGGCATTCAGGAGAGGTTCAAGGTGTGTGGGGATTCGTGGCTGCCGGTGAAGGTATTTTTCGGAGACGATGAGTAGACCCAAGAGGATTTGGGGGTAAGAATCTAGAAAGAAGAAGAAACAAGGGAAGAAAACGAATGCGTCGAATCCTTAGATATGGCGTCACGCGTCGCGAACAGCTCGCAGACATGAAAAGAACACGAAGAAGAAGAAAAGACTTGAAGAGTAAAAGGTAGTTATTTGGCGTGGCGCCTCTTATATATCTATGTCTAACGCACCCTAGTAAGCCATGTTGTAATTATGGCCTCAGCAAAGGATTACATATGC
Source organism: Cryphonectria carpinicola (assembly GCA_014849955.1). Classification (NCBI taxonomy): domain Eukaryota; kingdom Fungi; phylum Ascomycota; class Sordariomycetes; order Diaporthales; family Cryphonectriaceae; genus Cryphonectria; species Cryphonectria carpinicola. The sequence continues at coordinate 60,006 of JACWRQ010000128.1, read as the reverse complement.
CGCCGAGTTGCCTGTTGATGTCGTGTTCTTCCCAAATATATCGAAGCTTATCACGAGAGTGTTGCTGAGCTTACGTCTGTGTCCGAGGATGGAGCCAGCAGGACGGGCCAGCCGCTGGAGAAGTCGAGCTTGTTCCAACCGAACCGATAGCCACCGCCAACAGGAGGTTCACCCACTGACGTTCGTGGTACGTAGTGGTAGTAGATAATTGGACCGCCGGCCTCTGTATCATTCATCACGCCCTGGCCGCCAGGCGCCCAGATGAGGTCGTGCGTGGCCAGAATCTCCGTGCCACCGCTGTCCAGACAAGACTGCCCGCTCTTGTCGACGAATGGTCCCGTGGCTTCTTGGGAACGGCAGACCATCACCTTGTACACGTCTCCAGCGGAGGACCACACTCGTATCGAGTCGACCTCCTGCGGCTGGGCATGACCTGATGAGAAGAACAGGTAGTAGTAATCGTCCCAGTAGAACTGGAAGGACGCCTCAATGAGGTCCACGTCTTTTGTCGGGTCTGTGATCCAGGTGAAATTCTCGGCAAGGTGGTTGATATTGTTTCCATTCTGGTTGAAGTCCGTCGCCCCGGACCCGTTCATGACTGCATCCAGTGTGGACGCCAGAGGGATTTGGTAGAGCCCTGCTTGGTATGACCCAAAGGACGCGAGGTAGTCTCCTGCCTGTGTAAGAATGACGGATATGTCCAGCTGGTTGTAGTCCTGTGACCAGTCGATCAAAAGCCGCGTGCCGTTCGGCTCATCTCCCCACGACATAGCCTCTAGTGTCGTCGAGTTGCGCACATAGATGGCACGATCGTGTGAGTCGGCCGAGGCGTTGGGGTTCGTGTACCCGAGGGATGGCCAGTCGTGGAAGGGCTGCGAATAAAACAGATACCAGAGGCCGTCCTTTTCATACAAATTAGGGGCACCACACCACTCTTGGATCGCGGCCTGCTCGCTTTGGTCCCACGGGCCGTAGAGCGAATCTGACGTCCATACGAAGCCTCCGTGATTGCTATCTGTCCCAATGCCGGTCGTGTATAGGAACAGCTTGCCATCACTTTTACGCCGGATCAAAGATGGGTCGAGGGTCAGGTTGGCGTTGTGTGGGATCGTCCCACTGATGGGCTCTGGGTTGGGATAGCTACTTGAAGCCGCGTTGATATGTAAAGCGCCGTGGTACAAGACGCTCATAGCCCCGAGAAGACCAAACATCGAAAGTTCCATGCTGATATGAGTGGCGAGGAGAGCTGGTCAGGCTTCGGTGCGTCCAAGCCTTAGCAGGAGCCGAGCAGAAGTATGCAGAAGGAGATGGCGGGCGCTGGCTGATGATGTGCGCGCTGCTCTTCGCAAGTACTTAGCATCGTGACGCGCAACACATAAAGATATATCATCCTGTCGTGCCACAAACTTGAAAATCGTGTGCGAAACCGAACCCGCGATCCTTCCTACTTGTATTTGTGAGGGTGACTGCGTCGGCAGTCGGTGAGAGAGTTATTTCGGGCAGTTTCTGCTGTTAGTAAGTCGTGCACTGCCATCATATGAAGATGACAGGGCGCCAATGAGGCTGTCTCGAAAAGCGGACTAGCATCCCTGACCTGACGAGCGGCACCAAAAGCTGAATCCTCTTGCTGGGGCGTTCATCGTAGAGGCCGGAGTAGGACCGGCCAAGGTCCATAGACTACCACAGACGCACTTAAGCCCGGCTTCTATGTTCGTCTGCCAGGAGATTGTGGCGAGAGAGCCCATCTTTAGTCATTCAAGCCTCAGCCTCCTCAGTCATGAGCCGCCTCTTGATCGCTGACGCGACGCGTAATGGTTCTACGCCGACAGCCCCCCCTGGCAGGCTCTCATAGCTTCTCCCTGGCGACAGACTGCTCATCCTGCTGCAGTATCCCGACGACCTCCTCCCTCACCCTCTGCGCCAGCCTCTCCCCGTCCTCAGGATCCAGATCCGACCGCTGGCCCCGGCCAAACATGGTAAACTTCTCGCTCCAGCGGCCCTGCGCCCTGATCTCCGGCCGCGGGATGATGTGAAAGTGTATATGCGGAACCACCTGCGCGGCGGCGGCGCCGTTGTTCTGGACGACGTTCCAGTCATCCACGCCCGTAGCCCGGCCCACGGCGGCGGATAGCACGCGCAAATAGTGGCCCAGCTCGCGGGCCTCGGCTGGTGTTGTGCCTGTGAGCTTGGGCACGTGCCGCCGTGTGCAGACGAGGAGATGGCCGCGGGAGAGGGGCATGATGTCGAGAAAGGCGATCACCACTGGGGTGGAGAGGAGGACGTAGGTCTCTGGGCCGGGCGAGCTGAGCTCCGGGGACAGAGTCTGGGAGGAGGAAGGCGGTGGAGAGGCTGGACTGTAGGGCGCATAGAGGGTGGCTATCCTGCAGAAGGGGCACTTTTCGCTGCTGTCTTCAGGTGTCGACTGCGTTGGAGGTTGGCCATCGTCAAAGGTCTTGTCTCGTACCTGAGGCGCCATGTTTTCTCTCGTTGGACGGTCACCTCAAAACCTGTCGCGTACTGACTGACCGATCGATCCGGAACCAAGCCGAACTCTAGTCTTGGCACAGTGCTCGATGTGTGTGGTGTGTTGAGTACACCATGAGGAAACATTACATTATTGTGGGTGTGGTGGCTTTTGGTAAGTACAAGCAAGTACTGCGTGCCAAAGGGCTACTGTACATATGATGTACTGCTAAAGTATGCCGCTCACGCTGCTGTGCCTCGGTTATAGTAGTAATGTTACACTGAAAGGCGACCCTGGACTTTACAGCGGTACTAGCAACAAAAGTTCTGCCATCAAATCCACTACACCGCCTAATTTTTCAAGCTAGCAACCGCAATGGAAGTTTGACTTGCGACAACAGTCTGCCGACTTACTTTGTCCTCGCCTCTCTACATCAACAACGACACCAACTCACAACTCCAACTCCTCTCCACCGAGCAGCCAACCGATACAAGCCTCACCAATCCAAGCATCTATAATCGCCAATCCCCCCCCCCTCTCTCCCCCCCCCAAAAAAGCAGAACATGTCTCGTGAAGGCTACCAGGTCCCCACCGGCTCCGCCACCAGCCCCTTCGACTTCGGCGCCAGCCAGCAGCGACAGGCCAGCTTCTCGGCCGGCGGTGCCGCCAACGCCTCCGACAACAGCAACGAACCTCTCATCCGGTACCTGTGCGGCGACTGTGGTACGCCCAACCAGCTGAAGAAGTCACAGCCGGTGCAGTGCCTCGACTGCGGCTGCCGTGTGCTCTACAAGGAGCGGACAAAGAGGTGAGTTCATGGTGAAAGATATCCCGAGGGGGAGGGGAAGGGGGAGTGGTCGAGGAAAAGCATGTCACTGACGCGGTGGCTTGTGTGTGTGTGTGTGTGTGTATGCAGAATGATCCAGTTCGAGGCCCGGTGATCGAGCGACGATGAGACTACGACTTGCGACGGAGCACAACCCTGTGGGCGGGTTGTTCACTTTCAGGCTGGCTGGTTAGGGTTGAGGCCCGATGGGACGGACATGCGGAAAGACTGGCTCTGTGAGAAGGCTTGCGGCTTGTCCGTGGCTGTCAAGATCTCGACCATAGCAATCGCGACAGAAAGAGAATCATTGTCGGCCGACTGCGTGGAGCGTTTAATACCAACACAAAATTCGAGAGCATCACGGTCGGGATGGAGTTCAGGAGCAATAGGATTTCATAATGAATTCTCTATAAAAACAGTTTGATGGTATCACGATCCCGAACCAGAACTCCCTAAATCTGCAGAAATGCAATCCCTTTTCTTTTTGTCCCAATTCAACCGTTCCCATATGCAACTTTCATCACCGTCAAACTCTCCTGGGCCAACCGTCGACGTTGCAACGCCCTCCCCGCAAAGAGAAACTGCTGGCCTTACCTCTGCTGTGTGTGAAGGTACTTTGCAAAGCTGGCCTGCTCGGGGAGGGTGGCCTCCCCATCTTGCATCGCCGCTTCATATCGTGCCTGCAGGCCATCACGGTCCATCTCATCATCATCAAACTCATCCGATTCCTGGTCGCTGATTACGTCGACGTCGCCATCTGCGTCCGTGCGGTGGCCTGACGGCTGGCCTTGGGCAAGCCCGCCCACAGACATCCCCTTCATCATCTTGTCCAGTTCCCTTTCCCGCGCAGCCTTCTTGGCGTCGTCCCTCTCCTTGCGCTTCCTGTCCAGCTCCGGCTGGTAGTCCCTCCTGAACTCCTCAGCCTTCTCCGCCACCGCCTCGAAGAATTCATTTACGCCCTGGCCCGTCATACTGCTCACGCCCACGACACTCAGGTGCGCATAGAACTCCTCCAGCATCAGGCTCATGCTGTTCAGCAGGCTGCCCATGTATCCGCTCCCGCTGCCCTCGCCCTCGACACCGCCAAACGCGTTCCGGTTCTCGTCTTCCTGAAGCGCGGCCTGGAATGCCTCGAAGTCCGTCATCCACTCCTTGGCGAAGCTGGCATCCTTGACGTCCGTCTTGTTGAACACCAGGATCATGGGCAGCTTCGTCTTGTACAGGATACTGCACGCATACAGCATGTTGCTCATGAATGTGGACGTCGAGCTCGTGCGCGGCGTGTCGATGATGTAGGCGATGACGGTGGGGAACGAGGAGGCGAGGGACTCGAGGAGGATAGTGCCCGAGGCGGACCACACAAAGACCTCGATCTGGCCCGGCGTGTCGACCAGGATGTTGTTAATGGGCTTGCGCGCCGGGCTCTCGGTGTCGGCAGCGGGGGGCTGGGTGCGCTTCTCCAGCAGGCCCAGGATCTGGTCGACCTTGGTCGCGAAGAGGTTGAGCGAGGTCAGGATGCCGCCGTTCGGCCCGAGGTTGTACTGTTTCATGACCTCCTTGTAGTTGACAGAGTCGCGGATGTCGATATTGCTGTCAAAGGGCACGTTCAGGACCGCAGGGTCGAGGTTGATCACATAGGGAGGGTCCTTCTTCGCGTGCAGGTGGGCGTTGATGCGCTGCATGAAGGTTGTCTTGCCAGAGCCTGCCATGCCCACACAGACAATCGCGACAGGCTGTTGGCCTGGACCAGAGCCCTCGGCAGGCTGTTCGGTACTAGGTGCAGCCGAAGAGGATGCCATGTTGAGAATCTTGTCGTGGTTGGCAGAAGAGGGTGTTGAGGATGGAGGAGCTCAGGGTGTAGAGCCTCACATGAAAAGTTGTAAGGCACAAATGGCGGGGCAGAGCTATGTAGTAGTAACCAGCCCCAGAAAGTTGCATCTCTGGCGGCGATAAGTGATGACCCTACCCCCCTTCTAGCTACGCTAACAATACCCTGCAAGTGGAAATTTTGGGGTGGCATGGGGGAGGTCCAGGCAGAGTCTCACAGGGGCCCTCACGTCATAATTAGCAGCCTTTCCTACTGTGCATAGTGGCTTCTGTTCCGAGTTCCCTCTAGGCACAAGCTTCCCACGCCTATCAGAGTCCCATTCCCTATCATCAGCCCTTCACATCACCACTCTCAAACAATGGATGGGCTCGACGAGTTTGAAAAGCAGCTTGCTGCTGAGAAGGCTGAGCGAGAGCAAGAGCAACAGCGCACCGACAGAAAGGAGAAGAAGCACAAGCACCGTCATACTCACCGACGCGAGAGGTCAGCAGAGAGGGGCGATGGGGAGGAACGCCGAGACAGAGATCGGGCAAGAGACAGCGACCACCGCAGAGACCACGACAGAGACAGGGAACGAGACGGCCACGACAGGCATCGGCACCACCGGTCGCGTGATGAGTACGAAGACGAGGATGGCCACCGACACAAAAGATCGCGGTACTCGAGGCACGATCACGAGGACTCGAGTCGTAGGGAGCGTCGCAAACACAGACAGCAAGATGTGGACGGAGACGAGGAGCCAGATTTTATCAAGTCGACAGACGTTAAGGAGAAGCTGCCTCTTCCGGACGAGGAGAGGGCCCGAGACGAAAAGCAGCCTCTGACTCGTGACTCTTGGATGACCGGTGCTGTCGACATCGACTATATCCATCGAGGCAAGAAAGAAAAGACGCCGCCTCCAAAGCAGGTCCCGGAGCTGGTGATACATCATCGAGAGCTGAACACTGGTTTGGGAGGAGGAGCAAGCGGTGTCTCGGCGACTGATGTTGACGACCTGACCAAGGAGGTCGATTATACCTTTGGCGATGATGGATCACAATGGCGAATGACCAAGCTGAAAGCTGTCTACACCACAGCCGAACAGAGCAGACGGCGTGTCGAAGACGTAGCAGAGGAACGCTTCGGAAGCCTGAAAGAGTTTGATGATGCTCGGGAAGAGAAGATCGAGATGGACAGGAGGAATGTCTACGGACAGGATTATAAAGGTGCTGAAAAGCCTACTGGAGATCTGTACCGTGAGCGCATGGCCAAGACTCGCCCAACGCCGAAGGAGGACCTCGAGTCTCCCCAAGACGTGCCGGAGCAGGGCGTGACCATGCAGGAAGCTCTGCCTCCGGTGGACCAGACAGCCCTGAACCGCATGCGTGCCCAGGTGATGAAGGCCAAGCTGCGAAAGGCGCCGGACGCAGAGAAGCTCGAGGCAGAGTACAACGCGGCCTTGGCGCACTTCAACGGTACAGCGACCGCCGACCAGGCCGTGGTGCTGGATGCCATGCATAATCGCATGCTTGGGGGGCAGCGCGGTGAGGTGAAGGCCATCCAAAACAAGCGCGGCCGCGAGCGCGGTCTTGTCGAGGCAAACGAGGACATGAGCATCGACGACATGCTTCGGGAAGAGCGCCGGACCCGCGGCCAAGGAGGCGGTGAAGGTATGCGCCTGGCTGAGCGCATCGCCAAGGACGCAAAGTTCGACGACGACCTGGAGTACCTAGATGAGAATGCCGAGAAACTCGCCAAGCGCGTTCACAAGTCTGAGATCAACTTGAAGAACATGGCCGTCAACGAATACCAGAAGATGAACAAGATCCTCGACACCTGTCCGTTGTGTCACCACGAGGATCGCAAGCCGCCGCAAGACCTCCCCATTGCGCCGATCATTGCCCTTGGAACCCGCGTCTATCTTACTCTACCTACCGAGCCTGAGCTCAAAGGCGCAGAAGGAGGCGCTGTTGTGGTGCCAATCAGTCACCGGACGAACCTGCTCGAGTGCGACGACGATGAGTGGGAAGAGATGCGTAACTTTATGAAGTCTCTTACCCGCCTTTACCACGATCAGGGCCGAGAGGTAGTCTTTTACGAAAACGCAGCCGCGCCTCAGCGACACTTCCACGCTGCGCTCATTGCGGTCCCTATCCCGTGGGACCTCGGAGACACCGCGCCCGCGTTCTTTCGGGAGGCCATGCTGTCGAGCGACGAGGAATGGACACAGCACAAGAAGATTATCGACACAGGCAAGAAGGCCAGAGAAGGTCTAGGCAAGCTTGCCTTCCGGCGGAGCATCGCGAAGGAGATGCCATATTTCCATGCCTGGTTCACCATCGATGGCGGGCTAGGCCATATCGTGGAGGACTCGTCCCGATGGCCCAGAGGCGACCTGTTTGCGAGGGAGATCCTGGGCGGTATGCTGGACTGCGAGCCCGACATAATCAAGAAGCAGGGCCGATGGAACAGGAGTGACCCACGCACGGAGGATTTCAAGAAGAGATGGCGCAAGTTTGATTGGACCAGGGTGCTGACAGAGGGTTGAAGCTGGCCTTTTTGTCGCTAAAGCACGAAATCAAACTAACCGCAATCTCATGCAGAGTGCCATGACTTAGAGTCCAAATGCTAGACATATGATGGCGGTGCTAACATCTCCTCCGTCCCTTCAACACATGCAACACATGCAACACATGCAACACATGCAACACATGCAAGAATGCACAGGCTTATGCGACTGTATGCTACCAAGCAACTTTCAAATGGGGTTAACCGATGCTTAGAAGTGAATTTCCACTTAAACCAACTCCACAATCGTCAGCCACGCCCTGTCTACGCACGCCGGATGTCAGCTACAACAGACGCCTAGAGGGACTTAGAGATGACTCCTGCAGAACTGTCCTCTTCGAAGATTCCACCGTATATGATGCCTTCGTCAATCCCTGCAGGCTGCTCTCCGCTCGTGGTGATATCCGCTCCGCCATTCACTGGCTTTTTCAACAGGCCGAAATGAAATTGTCCCTGCCCACTGACGTCGTTGGGCAGTGCCTCAGTCACCTGCGCAAGCGGCGTTGTGCCAGTAGAGTAGAAGACCTGGGTCGTGCTATATTTCGACCTGTCAGCGGCTATGAACGCTCTCACAATGGACAACAACGGGCTGCGATAACTCACTTGCTAGTAAAGTCCAAGGTCAACCCGAAATTATGAAACACCCCGGCCGTGAAGTTGGTACTAAACAGCAGTGAGGCATTGTTCACGTTCGAGAAGAGCATCAGGGTGTCCGGGTCGGCGACGGCCTGGCCCAGCACGGTGCCAGTCTTGAGCACGACCTGGTTGGTGCTGAAATCGCTGCTCTCGAGGAAGACGAGCTGGTACTCGTGGGAGAGGTTCAGCGGGCGGGCGGTGTCCTTCATGAGGCTGAAGTGGAGGGTCTTGACGCCGGTCGTGGATAGGTCTGTGCCGTTGTTGCTGGCTGGGATCAGCTCGGCGCGGCGGAAGCCCGTCTGGATACTTGTCGGGCTGGGCGCGAAGATGGACTGGTCGCTGTTGGGGGGGGGGGGGGATAGGTCAGTCATTAAATGATCGTTTGCTACATCATAACTGAGTGGTAGATGCCGGGGTTGGTCAGCCATACCTGATGGTGACTTCGAGAGGAATGCTGTCGTCATCGAATAGTGACGGCTGCACAGCAGGCAGCTGTAGGAGCTTGCTGAAGGTGAGGTTCTGGCCGAACACGTTGGACGGATCGAAGATGCCATTGTCGACATCGAACGAGGTGAGTTGTGTCCCCGTAGGAATACGGCCATCGAACTGGATGTCTTGCGCGGCCGCCAGCCACAGCAAGGAGGAAAGATAAAAGAGGGACTGGGAAACCATGATTACTGTTTGTCCTCGCTTGACGTAGACGATGAAAGAACGGCAGCCTTGAGCTTAGCAGGGCGACTTATGATGACAATAGTGAACTAGGAAAGACAGCAGGCGATCTCATCGGGATTCTTCGAGCGGATGTAAGGCTGTTTATAGAGGAGTTCAGACGACCTACGCTGGCCCCGGGGTTTTGACATCAGATGTCGTCCATGGGATGCATAGTCCAAGCTGTGGTGTTTGAGAATTGAGTTCACCCTTATTGAGTGCCTTGGCAAGGCTTACGGCTTCAAGTTGATAATATTCCCTTGCCAGATGTAGTGAATAAGGTTTCTTTTACCAGACCATGAACTGATGATTATGTCTAAAGACACGCATCTTTCTTCCAGGAGTAAAGTACGAGTACGGAACTTGAGAAGACACTTTCGGTTTTTACCGAACTACAGACTCGTTTGATATTGCATGATCGACGGCTAGGGCGAGGATCTCCCGCAGGGTTGTTATACTTTGGCATATAAGTGCTCAAATTCTTGTGTCTCAGATTAGATTTTGAGTTTATTGTACATACTCCGGTTGTTTTAAGTCCAAAGCCAGCTGTCTCCTCACAACATTCGACGCATCTTCAAGAGATACATCGATAAAATTGGAAAGGAGAAAAGGGGAACAAGCAGAGCTTATTCACAGGCAGTGAGTGCTGTGTTGTTCGTTGCCCCCCATAGCTGTTATATACATGAATGTTATACCCAAAGGGCCAAACTTTAAGTAGGTTCATACACTTAGAAAAGTTGAAGGCCAATAGACTACAGAACACTCAAGTGTTCTTGCTTGGTAACTTTTGCAAAGCCAAATCTCAGACCCAACTCTCTCAAAAACAGCAGGGGCTTTTCAGAAGAGCTGATTAATTAGGATCAGCAACGCCTCAAAGAATCAGACAATATGGCAGTCCTCCATCCCTCCCTTCCTCCTCTCTCACTCAAAAGGCCGAGCCGAAATGCGAGGGCGCTGACGTCTGATCTTGTGGGTTCCAAGTATCCCGACTTGGCTGGCGCGCCATTAGAGGTGGCAGTGGCGAGACTGTGGTGTCGTTGAAAGACGCCATCGTACCCCCGTCGAGCTCCGACATAGTGGGCGAAAGCGGCCCTGGGGGGGACGCTGCACCAGAAACCTGGCCAGCCTTTGTGATGTTTAGGCTCTTTGGTATCAACTCAGGCGCTTCCTGGTCTCGTGATACATTTCGAACCGAGACTGTCGGCGTCCCGGGCATTTCGTACTTCGGGGCGCCTGGACTTGTCGGCAGCTCATAGGCTGGAACGTAGACCACACTGGCACCACCAGATGAAGTGATGGCACGGGGCTCCACTTTCTCCGTCTTGTCGGGAAGAGGCGGTAATGGTGCGTTGTGCACAATCTCATTGGGGTGGGCGTAATACTCGAAGGCAGGGGGGCTCGAGCTCCGACTGGCTCCCGCAGAGGTACCGTAGTTCTGCATCTTCCCGTCACGCTGTGGTGCGAGCGCGGCCTCATCCTGAGATGTTTGCGGGTTGTTACGTGCCCTCCTCCGTAAGAAAAAGGCTATGGCTCCTCCTGCGATGAGGAGCCCAGCGAGGCCAGCTCCTACCCCGACTCCAGCCTGTGCGGCTGAGGACAGTTGGCCGGGTTGATTACTGCTACTGGCTGCCGATGTTCCTTCGCTCGAGGTTGTTCCCGCCGTTGCTGATGCAGCCGCTTTGGACGCCGAAGGTGTCTGATAATTTGTTGCTTTAGCTGGTTGTGCTTGGAGTGTACTGGAAAGCGGCACCACCATGGATTTGGCGGTCTTGTTCGCTGCTTCAGCCAAAGACGACCCGGATGACGTCTCCTCGGAACACAAACATCATTGGAGAGGGAACATGAAGGGGTCATGGCTGATGAGATATGGGAGAATCCCTTTTCTTACTTACAGTATCCGCGGTATTTGTGGGCAGTGCTTTGGCCTCCGCCCAAGTGTCCTTTCCAGTGCGTGACACCTCTCTCATGGAGCCGCCGGACATGTAGTAGATACGAAGGTCATAACTCGCAGGATTAGACGCGACCGCAAAGTCAGCCGCCTCGTCATCAGCCAGCGGCCAGTATTCTGTGTCCATGCTGGGGTTGATACTCCAGGCTCCAAGGTTCGTATCCGCCACAGACGACAGATTGTACAGGGAATTGTCGATGCCTATGTAGTAGACGAATTTGGAGGCGTCTTGGTCTATGGCCAGAGCCAGATTGGCGACTTGTGATGGCCAACCTTCAAGTTGGGCAAACACTACCTGGGTTGAATTGATGGTGAAGTTTTGTGTCGAGGTACTGGACGTGTTACTGTTCGATAAAGAATAAGGCGTGGATTCTTTTGCCAATCAGTGAGAGTTCAGTTGAAGCTGATGAAAGGATGTAGATGAGAACATAAAGGGGCAGGCGTATTGGATGACCCTCGTTTATTCAACTGAACTTACCGACAGTCCATGGCGTTCCACTAAATGTAGAGGCGAATTCAATGTTCTTGTCGCTCCTTGCCTGTACGGTATACATTTCCGCAGTCTAAGCAACAACAAATTGTCAGCAAAAAGACATGATATATTCCAAAAAAAAAAAAAAAAAAAAAAGAAGATCAAGTCTAGCATACATACGTACGCTCATCAATTGGGAACTCCTGGACGCTTTATCAGGCTCGTGAACCATGGCAACGAGACTGGCCAGGCTGGCCAGACCGGATGCCCTCCGGCAGGCCCTACGGCCGACCGTGAGGATCCCTCTCGGAACGACGCCATCGGGTCGGTCCTCAGATCTGCTCTTCCCTGTGTGCAGACTGTGGCAGCAGTCTGGCCCAGGACGCCCGCGCGCGAGACTGGCCTCCAGCTACAGTGCGGCAACCGCCATACCCGACCTGCAGTGGGCGCAGGTTCTGGAGAAGAAGGGTGGTCGTAAGTGATATCCGTTTTCAGATCCTCAGCTCTCCTTTTTTTCTTCTTCTTCTCTTTCTTCTTTTCTTTCTTCTGCTGTTACGTTCCTACCAGCTAAGCAGCCGTGAAGCTGTGATCTATAAACAGATCCCAGTGCCCAGGCCGGGGCCCGACGAAGTGTTGATCAACATCAAGTACAGTGGCGTCTGTCATACTGACCTGCACGCCGTGCGGGGTGACTGGCCTCTCCCGTCCAAGATGCCTCTCGTCGGTGGTCACGAGGGGGCGGGCATCGTGGTGGCCCGAGGTGAGCTCGTCAGGGATATCGAGGTGGGCGATCATGCAGGTATCAAGGTGAGATCCCACACCTGTCTTATTATTTTAGAGCTTGTGTGTGTGTGTGTGTGTGATCAGATCCACTGACTACTACAAACCGCTACCGCCTTCATAAAAGTGGCTGAACGGCTCCTGCATGAGCTGTGAACACTGCCGCCAGTCCGACGAGCCACTCTGTGACCATGCGAGCCTGTCTGGATACACTGTCGACGGCAGCTTCCAGCAGTACGCCATCGGCAAGGCCGCGCACGTCGCCCGGATCCCCAAGGACTGCGATCTCGAGGCCGTCGCTCCTATCCTCTGCGCGGGGTTGACGGTGTACAAGGCCCTCAAGGAGTCAGAGGCGCGGCCCGGCCAGCACGTCGCCATCGCCGGTGCGGGGGGCGGCCTGGGCGTCTTTGCCCTGCAGTACGCCACGGCGATGGGTCTGCATCCTATCGCCATCGATGCCGGCGAGGAGAAGCGGCAGGTGTGTCTCGACCTTGGCGCCGAGGCATATGTCGACTTCCTCCAATCCAAAGATATTGTCGAGGACGTGAGAAAGGCGACTGATGGCTCCGGCCCCAATGCAGCCCTGCTGCTTGCCGCGAGCGAGAAGCCATTCGAGCAGGCCAGTAGATATGTCAGGAGCAAAGGAACCATCGTCTGCGTGGGGCTGCCCGCCGACGCCTTCATCAAGGCGCCCGTATTCGACACTGTTGTCAGGTGAGAGAGATACCAGCGTTTTATATTTGAGCCATCTTTTCTTCTTCTTCTTCTTCTTCTTCTTCTTCTTCTTCTTTTTAAACAAGTGAAAACTGACATGGGGTACTCTTGCTGGAATAGGGAGATCAGGGTCAAGGGTAGCTATGTGGGCAATCGCCAGGACACGGCAGAAGCAATCGATTTCTTCAGGCGAGGCCTGATCAAGGCACCATCCAAGTGAGCACCCCTCTGACAAGACTGTACAGGCACATGAACTGCCTGCTAACCTCTGCTGTGATCCATCAGGACGGTGGGCCTGTCGAAGCTGCAGGATGTGTATGACATGATGCTGGAAGGCAGGATCACCGGTCGATATATTGTTGATACAAGCAAGTAGCGCTTCTGCGTACATGGCAATGGGGATTCTTTTTCAGTACTCAAGTATAATACTTATTTACATAGTAGTTACCTGGGTTACGTAATGAACCCGGTGTCGGAGCAGAGCAGAGACGTGCCTTCCTTCATGATGTTCAGATAGCAAAGTAGTACGCAGGAGGCAGTCACGTCTCGGGGCAAAACAAACACCAACTTCAATCCACCTTTTACATCCATTGCCTGTCTACCCTTTTTTTTTCCTTCCTTTTTCCTTACACCTTTTTGATTGATTTATTTATTTTACCTATACTATACACCTAATACTCAATCAGCACCACATGATTCAGACTACTAGTACAGCGGCCAGTGCCAGACACCCTGATAAGGTAGGGAACCCCTTCTACACTTGCACGAGAATTAGTAGGGGAGGTGGTTGTTGCATTATCTACAGCATGTTGTTTGTTGATCGACAGCGGGGCCCAGGCTAACGGTTATTATTCCTTATAGTGACAAGTACGCTGAGGGGTCCCTGGCCACCAGTCACTCCAACGTTGCATCAGGGCCCCGATACCTTGATAAGGACCGGCACGCCGACCGAGCCCTCCCCAAAACATCTAAGCAGACCGCCGCCGATAAAGATGGCCGAGGGCCCAAGCCGCGGCTGGATTCTGTTCTCCTCTTTTGACAAGGACGAGCAGAGCCCGCTGTTGTCCTAACCCAAGAGGCCATCTGACCAGCTCGACGTCTCCCCCGGCCCGAGAAGCACTTCGCTACCACCAGCTGCAGCAGTTGTACGAATATGGCACCACCAGAGGACCTGGGCAGGCAGCCGACTGCAGAAGATGGCGATGTCGCCGTCAAGCCCAGCATCGGACAGACAACCACCACCGCCCTCGCCATCCAGGCGGAGCACCAATTGACCTTTCGAGAAGCGTGTAGGCTCTATCCTGCTGCCATCGGGTGGTCCGTCTTTGTCTCCCTCGGTGTCATCATGCTGGCCTTCGACCCCCAGCTGTTGGGAAATCTATACGCGACGCCCCAGTTCTGCCGCGACTTTGGTTATCTGTACAATGGCGAGTACATTATCTCGGCCCCCTGGCAGACGGGCCTATCAATGGGCAATCCTGTCGGTCAGGTTGTGGGTGCCCTGTTCGCGGCGTACCCCATGGACCTGTTCGGGCGCAAGTACACCTTCGGCGCCTGCGTGGCCCTGACGGGATGCCTGGTCTTTATCCAATTCTTTGCGCGCAGCCTGCCGGTGCTGCTGGTGGGCGAGCTGCTCGGTGGCCTCGTCCTGGGGTGCTACGTGACGATTGCCCCTGCATACGCCTCCGAGGTGGCACCTGTCGCCCTCCGTGGTATGCTTACCAGCTACGTGAACCTCTGCTTCGTCATGGGCCAGCTTCTGGCCAACGGGGTTACGGCAGGCACCGAACAGATGGACAACCACTGGGCCTACTCGTTGCCCTTTGCGCTGCAGTGGTTCTGGGTGGCCATCATCCTGCCCGGGATCTTTTTCGTGCCAGAGAGCCCCTGGTGGCTGGCTCGGCGAGGCAGGCTCGAGGAGGCAGAGGCGTCCTTGCGGAGGCTTGCCAGCCCCGGGGTGGACGTCAAGCCTACGCTGGCCGTCATCCTGGAGACGGACCGTCTGGAGCAGGAACTCGAGGCCGGCAGTACCTATCTGGACTGTCTCAGGGGCGTCAACCTGCGGAGGACAGAGATTGCCTGTGGCGTGTACTGCACCCAGGTGTTGAGCGGCATCTACCTGGTCAACTACGCGACCTACTTCTTCGAGCTTGCCGGCCTTCCAGATGGCAAGGCCTTTGATGTCAGCATCGGTTTTCTGGGTAAGTCTCGTGCTGCTCTCAGATAATAATTTTTTTCTTTTTTTTAAAAAAAAAAAACAAAAAACAAAACAAACAACTCCTCTAACTCGCAACGTCGTGTAGCGGTTGGCTTCGTGGCCACTATCCTCTCCTGGTTCCTGATTACGCGCATCGGTCGCCGCCGAATCTTTCTCACCGGCCTGGCCTGCTTGATTGTCTTGATGCTCATCATCGGCATCCTCGACTGCATTCCGGGTCGACCATCGGGTGTGGAGTGGGCCGAGTCAGCGTTGATGATCATCTGGAACTTCGCCTATGACCTCTCTGTCGGCCCCATATGTTTCATCATCATCTCCGAGGCGTCGGCCACACGGGTTCGCTCTAAATCGATCGCAGTAGCCACCGCCGCTCAAGCAATACTCGGCATTGCCATGACGGTTGCGATTCCCTATATGGTACGTTGTCTCGAGCCGTCTTCTTCTTCTTCTTTGATGCTGGGTTGGACGATCCCTGCCTACTCTCCTCCATTGGCTATCCCCTTTCTTCTTTTATCTGAGGTGTTTTGTTGTTCTGTCCTGACACTCCAATGAATCACAGATCAATCCCGACGAGGCGAACATGCAGGGCAAGCTGGGTTTCTTCTTTGGCGGATTGGGACTGCTCTGCTACCTTTGGGCATTCTTGCGTATGCCGGAGACGATGGGGCGCACTTACGAGGAACTCGACCTCCTGTTTGAAAAGAGGATACCGGCCAGACAGTTCAAGGGTTACGTGATCGAACTTGATGAGGCTGAGGGATGATGGATGGACAGGGATGGCATCCTCAGCTCTTCATCATCACCTAAAAGAGGCTCGTAGTGCATTCCCTACCTAGTTATGCCTACACCTTGTCCATCAAGCTATTGCTTAATACGAATCATGAGTTCATCGCCATTGCACACCCCCCCCCACCCTGGAGTGCCCATCCTACGCCGATATGCGTCACACGTCTAGTGGGTTGCTGCTATCAGTACCGGCTCCTAAGCGGCCTGCTGTCGATTGATTTATCAGCGGCGGTGGTGGTGACGATAATGGTGGGCTTGGTGGGGGTGGTGGGGGTGGTGGTGACGATGTTGAAGTGTTGGCATCCAGCTGGAAGCCTTATGTTGGTCCCAGCATTGGTGATCTATTTGTTCCGTGAGACCCTGTCTTCTCGTGTCCAGCCGACGCACGCGGTCAGTGTCAGGACGAAGGAAGACGCCATCTGCCTGGCCGCACTAATTCAAGGACGCCGGGCCGCGAGGGAGGCTGCTCAAAGAGGTTTCTCTGCAGACGGGGGGGGGGGGTCCGAATAAAAAGAAAAAGCAAGGACATGCCACCTCTATCAGAGATGTACTTAAGGGAGCGGCCCGTTCCAGTGCTGCAACGTACACGCTCCCCCAAGGAGAGACCGCTGATCGTATTTGATAGGCATCAGGGACTCCGTAACAGGAAGAAACTGCCGTACTGCTATACATAGGCTTCCACATATTCCCCAGAGAAGCAACAAATGGACAAATCTTTAGCCCCCTAGCAAAGCTTGGGTTTTTTTTTGGGGGGGGGGGGGACGGTGTCCATGGCTCAAGTCTTTTTGTCTGTCAATAGCCGACGGATCATTTGGCGGCAGCAAGGTGCAGCTGGCCTGTTGAGAGATGCCAAAAGGGCCCCACTGCAGTTTCACCATCTTTCAGCAACGGCAAACACGGACATACCCGTGCTAGGATCGGATCCCTTCTACCACTTTGTATCAACCTTGTCTCACCGACTTGACGTTTTTTTCGGTCATGGAACCTGTCAAGTACTGCAGGTAGGGCGCCACGTCGAATACCAATGTGAAGATGCGTGTGGAGGAAAAATTGGAAGGGGGGGAGAGAGAGGGGGGGGGGTTCAGATGGGGGAAGGAATCGGAAAGTATTTGCGCAGGGGGGCTGGAGTACCCAAGTGGTTTGACCACGAGGTCTGCTGAGTTCCGTTCACCCCGCATGCCTGCCAGACAGACAGACAGTCAGTCTTGTCTGCACGAGCATCAAAGAATCCAGCAAACAGCCAGTTTCAAGACTACCGAGGCAATGATGGGGAACAGGTCTGTGTGGAGGTCGGCAACAGGTTCCGGGTCTGGCCTCTCCTTTCAAGAGGAAGGGGGAGGGGGGGACCAAGTCTACCACGAAGGCAAGAAGCTATAATATTTGAAGCTTCCCGGGTCAAAACATTTCCGGTGCTTGTTGTTGGAGGCAAAAGTGGAAACTGGACGGCCACCAGGTGACCGTCATGAGACGACGACGACCAGTTGTCCGGGGGGTTGGGCAGGAAAAGTCCCCAGCTTTGCGTGGCGGTCAAGGCACTCTCGATCACTGGCCCTTTTTATCTCTTTTTTTTTTCTTTTTTCTTCCTTCCTCTTTTCCTTCGAAACCCACTACTACTACTACTCCTCCTCCAGGAAGACGGAATAATTACGCAATGTTTGGGCGTGTTCAGGTGTGCAACATAGGCTAGTGAGGGGCGTGGTGAGAGCTGAAAATCCGCCTTGCCCTTCCACAGAAGATCAATGCAATGCAACAAAAGAAAAATAAAATTTATGTGGATGGATGGCTCTGCAGTGCACTGAGACCCTGCATAGCCTGCAGATCTTGACGGGGTTCCGCCCCCCCTCCCCCCATCGCCAGTTGCGCATTCTTCGGAACATCCCTGCGAGAGAGAGTGAGGGGGAGAGAGAGAGAGAGAGAGAGAGACACGACGGCTCAATTTTTTGTGTTGTACAGCGCTTAGTAGCGCCGATGGGAACGCGGGGCAAGGGGCCAACACATTCTCGTCGTGAGGCTCTCGTGATTGTTAAGGCTAGTGACCTCAATTAAAGAAAATCTGAGGGCACACATGACCCCGATCCGCCTCCCCCAGACTGTTGTTTACCCCGGGCTACTGGAGCGCGTAAAGCACTTATATGGGACCGTAAAATTTGGCCGCCCGCCCATCCCCCCCTCTCAAGGGTTTCTAGGTTCGCAAGCGAGGCCGGGGTTATCCGGGGGGAGGTCAGTCAGACGCGGGGGAAAAAGAATAGCATATGAAAAGAAACGGGTAAGTTCAAGCCGGGGGGAGAGAGGGGGGGGGGGGAAGGTAGAAGGTGCCCCTGACGACCTGCCACGTGGGGTTCACGATATACATATATGGTGGTCCTTGATCGGCGCGCGCCCAGATGGAGTCGGAGGTGGTGAAGAAGAAGAAGAAGAAGAAGAAAGTGTGATTTGCCCGTTGGAAACTGACACCCCAAAGGGCCCAAAGGGACAACAAGGAGGAGCAGGAGGTATGCTTTCAGCGTCAAGCGGATAAATGCAATGTCTTGATAGGATGAGTGCCCGAGCGGAAGGACAGTTTGTTGACTAGAGGATGAGTGAGTGAGTGACTGACTTTGACTGACCGCCTCATCTATCGACAAGTCAGGCCCAGCCCCCTCTCCCCCCCCCCGGCTCAAGCCCGATGGATGGATTGGGGGTATCAATCTACGGGTTGTAAGGGCCGAAGAACAAGAAGAGACTGGGACCATATTGGGTGACAGGATGCCGGCAGCAGCGGAAACAGCACTGTTGGGCGCGCGCCGCCTCGCAATGTCCGGAGTAATATTGCAAAACCCCAATTCTGTCTCCCCCCCCCCCCTTTTGCCCTGAACGGTATGCAGATGGTAATATCCCGTGACGAGACTTTTGACAAATTTAGCTTCTTTTTCTTATTGTTTTACTTTCTGGGATCCCGATCAGCGTTGGGGGAGGAAAAGGGCAGAGACGGGTGGTGGGTGGGTTGCATTGAGAACCTGCAAGGAACGAGATAGGTGCCACCTGGCAACTGGAGAGAGGTGGAAGACGGTAACCGGTACTTACTGTAAGTCATACATAGTACATGGCAAGACGTGCTCCCCACGGTCGGGAGTGGATGTAGTAGTAGTAGTACTGTGGGAGGGCAAGGGCGGGAGATTCGGGAACCGTCCGAGTGGCGTTGGAAAGCCCTTTTTCTTTCTTTTTTTCTTTTTCTTCTTCTCTCTCTCTGTCTCTCCCTCCCTGTCCCCCTGCACGTCTATCTCCTCCTCACCTCTTTTTCTTTTTCGTTTATCAGGGCGACAGGTCAGGGCTCACTCAGTCGTAACCAGACGACTCGCCGACTGCCACGTCTCTCATCTCTTGGTCTCATCGCCCCGAGATAGAGTGGACTTTGATACGCATGGTTCAGCTCCTGGCCCTGGGTTATCTCTCTCTCTCTCTCTCTCCCCCTCTCTGAGATCTGTCTCGATCCAATATTGCTCCCCTGTCATCTTGTCTCTGGCATGTGAAGAACGGTTCTGAAGCAAGGGAGGCGGGGGGGGGGGGGGGGGGGAGGAGATAAAAAGGGGGGGGACAAGGGTTACTCGCCCAAAACAGCCGTAGTCGGCCGTTGGGTTACAAAAAAAGGGCCCGGCGTCCA
>JACWRQ010000128.1:12805-40429 GCA_014849955.1 Cryphonectria carpinicola | reverse complement strand
AATTTGGCCCCCCTGTCCATTTGCCGTGGGAGGGGGAAAAAGGGTTCGGAAGCAGGGGGGGGGGGGGGGGGGGGGTATAGTAGTACATCATACTGTGTGGTACATAGTTTACTGCCCCTATACCGCCGTAGTACGCCCGTGGGTTACCAATAAAGGGACCCGCTTCCATAATTCCTTAGAGAAGAAGAAGGAGAAGGAAACCCGTTGAGACGCAAACATCATAATACAATTCACGACTCGGTCAACCACTTAACTTAACTGCCCTGACGACAAGGAGCGCTTCCCCCCCCCCCCTCTCTCTCCCTTCGTATGAATTGAAACAACAACAGTCAGAAAACGTCTGGTTTTTTTTGGGGGTGGGGGGGGGGGCAGTCAATGAACGGATGAGCCCCTCCTCACATTTCCAAATGGGTTATGCGGGCAGGGCTGTTCCGGAACGCCCTGTGACGCCCCCGTGGTTGTCTACGCCAGGGCCTGAAGGACCCTAATTGGCTCCCCCCTGACGACAGCAGCTGTACTATGGTACTAAACGGTACAGCGCCGCCCTGTTTTGGATACACGCCCTGGGGCACTACCCGCTAGGCTCTAACTTAGGGACTGTGGTACTGTGGTACACTAGCACAACCCCTGGAAAGGGCCGCATGGGCGACTGACAAGTGGGGACCTTGCAACCACCTGAACCACCTGAAGGTGTGAGAGGAGAGCCTAAAAAAGAAGGGGAGGGGGAGGGAAGGGAAGGGAGCTGAACCCCCATCTAACCATCTAAGACTTACTGTGCTTTACTGTGCTTGACTTGCTGCAACTTACTGCACCTTCAAGCAGCACTTTCTTTACCCATGCCATCTATCTGCCCGGCGCCGATGCCCATGTCCATGCCCCCCCTAACCCCTCCACCCCGTTAGGCTTTGATCAAACGGTGGCCCCCAGGCGTAGCATCCTCCCACCGTTTTCTAGGCTAACGAGGGCGGAAGACTGAAGGAGGTCGCGCGATGGGGACATAACGGAAGACAGACGGTAGGCCAGATGCTTGTGCAGCTGAGGTAAGCTCAGAAAGTGTGCTGTGGGAATTCGCACTCCGTCCATACTAATCCTTCCTTGCCCCCCCTCCCTTCCATGCTGCCCCCTCTCTCTCTCTCTCTCTCTCTCTCTCCCCCCCCCCTCATGGCCTGAACACTCTCCACCAAATCACCGCGTGACAACTCACGATCTTTTCTCTCTCTCTCTCTTTTTTTTTATTTTACTTTATTTTATCTCTGGGTCGCCCCCCCCCCCCCCCCCCCCCCCCCCCCCCCCCCCCCCCCCCTCCCCCCCCCCCCCCCCTCTCCCCCCGCCTCGCCGCCCGCCCCACCCCCCCTCCCCTCCCCTCTCTCTCTCCTTTTTTTTACTTCCCTCCATTTTCTCTCTCGCTCCCCCCCCCCCCCACCTCCTCCCTCGCTCGACTCGCCCCTCTCTGCTGCATAAAAAGTCGATGGCTCCTCCCCATGTCACCGCATCTGTGCCCAGTTTTCCCTCCTGCAAGGTACCAACCAGAAATCCACGTCAACATCCACTGCGATACCATCGCCCAATCTCTCGCCCATTGACGAGATCCGTTGTCGACGGAATGATTCTTCCGCTGGGATTGGTTCTGCTGTACTAGTCAGTAGCACGCGAGAGAGAGAGGAAAAAGAACAAAATAGAAGAAGACGACGATACACCAAAAAAAATATACGCACATATATACACATACCGCCCCTCTCTTTCTCTTTCTCTCTCTCTCATTCTCTCTCTCTCTCTGTTTCTCTCCCTCCCTCCCTCCCTCCATCTCCTACCTACAATCTATACCGCCCAAAAAGAACATACTCTCTTCTCTTCTTTCCGCCTGGATCCGCTTCTTTTTCCGAATAACTTCTGGGTCTCTCCCCCCCTCTCTCTCTCTCTCTCTCTCCAACTCCGACCACCAGACTCCCCTGACTCGAACTCCTCGGCAAGGCGAATCAAGGCAGTACGAAGTCCCTCCTCCCCCCTTCTCGATCGACAATCTGCCTGTCCGTCGGCCCGTCACGCGCGCGCCCACTATGACGAGGCTGCCGCCCGACTCGTTCTTGCCCTCAGGTGCTATGGACGCCGACCTTCACCTGTCGCTGGCTGGTCTTGCTGCTGCTGCTTCTGCTGCTGCTGCTGGCAGTCATCCGCCCTTGCCTTCCTCCTCCTCCGTCATCTCTCCCTTGAGCCTGCCCGGCGGCGTTCAGTACTTCGAGCCTATGACGCACCCCTCCGTGACGAGCCACCCAACCACTCTTCCGAATCACACCTGGTCTCCTCCTCCTCCTGTCAACAACAACAACAACAACAACAACAACAACAGTACAGATCCTCCTCAAGCCCAACCTACGAGTTTCCTCTCGCCACACCTAACACCTATTCCGTCACACGCCCAGTACCAATTACAGTTCCAACGTCACCCACAGCAGCGCGCCTCAAGCCTGTCGCCAACCAGAGGTCTCCCCTCCCGCAGGAGACGAAACGGCGCAGTGGAGAGGAAGATGGACATAGACATCGATATCGCCAGCTTGAGGGGCCGCCCCTCGCCACGGGTCTCAGTCCCCGTCGACACCATCTCAGGCACCGGTTCCGGCCTCATCACTGTGCGCCGCCCTGCTGTGCGCGTGAATCCCACCCTCGACTATATAGTGGCTGCCGATCATCAGTCTTCAGCAGCCATGGCGGAGCAGGACTACCGGAGGCTAGAGTGAGTTTCTTGTCCTCCGTACACACAAACAACCCCCCTCTCCCCTTTTCCCTGACTAATTTTTCTCTCTGTAGGAAGATTAGGCAGGCTTTTGACGACGAGAGGAGACACCTACAAGCAAGTCGCGACAGGGCCGAGGAGGTCTACAGGGAGATCATAGATGAGCTGGCCGAGGACCACGCCCGACAGAGAGCCCAGTGGGAGGCGGACAAGTTTGAGTTGCAATCGCAGGTTATGCAGCTGCAGAGTCGACTCAAGGAACTCGAAAGGGTCGCCTCCGACCCAAGATCGTCCTCATCTCAGTCTGGCATGTCTGCCGTCTTCAGCCCTATCGGTCAGGCCGGCCTTTCAAACCCCTTGATCGGTCGCGACGCCGATCCACTAGGCGCACCATCATCGTCATCACCACCACCCCCACCATCGGCAGCAGCGGCGGCAGCAGCAGCAGCAGCAGCAGCATCCATGACGGCGGACCTCGAACGGCCATCCAAGGTCATCGACGTGCAGGAGTATCACAAGGACCTGGAAGGAATCCATCTCAAGGAGAACTTTGTCAAGATGGAGACCTTCACCGACGCACCGTCGGCCCCGGGCTCGGGCTCAGGCTCCAAGTCGCCCAGCAGTGGAGGGTCGCCGCCTCAGCATCCAGAGGACGCAAAGGCCCTGGCCAGGGCGCGGTCCATCCGTGCTCTCAGGGCTGACGCGCACTCCCGGCTCACAATGAATGCTGGCCATACCCCGACCATCTCGTTGTCCATTGCCCACACCGGAGCCAGCAACACGGTCGTCAGCAGCGGGTCAAACACCCCTACGCTCCTGAGCGGAGACGGCGCCCTGAGCTCGGACGACAACGAATACAAGGACGAGTCCAGCGAGCCCGCCGAGCCCGTCCCGACGGGCGTGGACGATGATGACCGTGCCCCGGCCATCCTGGAGCCTTCGGACGGGGATGCCGAGCTCAAGGGCCCGCTGACACTTCGCAATATGCCCGCCAAGGACGAGCTCTTTCTCAGGCGGCTGGACGACAAGCTCGAGAAGGCCGCCTGTGGCGAGGACGCCACCCCGACCGTGCTCAAGTACTCGGACGACGAGGAAGATGACGAGCCGGGCGACGCCAAGGACGTCGAAGAAGTCATCCCGCTCAAGCTGAAAAACACGTCTTCCAACTTTGGCAAGCCCTTTGGGGTCGCCTGAAAGAGACCCGCGCCCGATGACCTAAATTTGCTTTTCCTTGTACATACTTTTTTAACTGGCACTTCCCCCCCTTTCTTGGTTCTTATTCTTATTTTTTGTTATGGGCGTTTTCTCAAATGACGAGGACAAGATTGCCATCCTTGGAAGCAAAAGACGTTTTACAAGCGTATCAAAGTTCAGGGTCTGATTGGTCTTTCGGATAAGAACGATGCGAGCGCAACTGGACCAATTCACGTTGAAAATACCCCCCCCCCTTTTTTTTTATTTCTTTGAGATTAAAAAAAATAGATGACACGACGAATACCCCCTTCATGCACGGCGGCTTCCTTTTTTTTTTTTTTGACTTTATAACGATAGAAAATACAATTTATTCATCCATTTTCGTGGCCTCTCACGTGCCTCAGACATGATGCTTGTTTGCTACAGATTTATACCGCCCACGATTCATCTTGTTGTTGTTGGTTCATGTAAGCAAGCGATTGAATCTTGTTGTAATCCTCTCTCGACAACCTTCCGTCTCTAGATATTCCCCCCTTCTCAATAGACGTCATGTCTCATCTCATTTACACACCTTTAGAGCAGGAGGTCGACAAGTCTATGTGGGGGAGGGGGGGAGGGAGGGTGGTTTCCTGCTGGCCCAATCCCCCCCCCCCCACTATCCCCATCCAGTCCAAGATACGGAACCCAATGATTCTTACTTGTCCATCAGCGCGGCCAGCTCGTCCAGTAGCTCGACAGTCTCACCGGGGCTGGCGATCCAGGCCGTGGTGCCGACGCTGCGGGCGCGGAAGTCGTTGGCGCCTGCGCTGAGGAACTGGTCGCCGACATGAAGCGTGTTCTCTGGTCCGATGGTCTCGATGATAGCGGCGGACTGCTGCTGCTGTTGCTGGTGCTGTTGTTGCCTCTCGAAATATTGCTGGCACACCGTCACACCCCAGGATTTATCGCCAATATCAACAAAGACGTCGCGGCCTCCATTGCTATTTGATTATTTCAAGAAAGAAATCACGCCGCACAAAAGTCAGCAGCGTTATTTTTTTTTGGGGGGGGGGGGGGTTTGACAATACGTTGGAATCCAAATCCAAGATCACAAAAAAAATAATAATAATAATAATAAAAAAAAGAAGAAGAAAAAACCCTCTCCCCCCCACTTACAAGGCACAGAATGGCACCTCCTTCCTCCTCCCCGCCAGGCTGTTCTCGAGCAGCCTCTGCACGACGAGCACCGTCTCCTCCAGGCTCTCCCGGGGGATGCGTGCCCCTTCGGGCTCGGGAATGATGCCGACGGCGCGGTCCTTGCGCATGACCGCCGCGGGGAGGTGCAGGGCGCGGACGCAGTCCCGCAGGGCGGCCTCGGCGTCGTCCAGCAGGGCGGCGATGTCGGCCTCGCTCCAGGCCTGCATCTCGGGGGTCAGCCACTCGTGCCGCGGGACGGGGCGGAGGTAGTAGGGCGGGGCGGTGGCGTCAAAGGCGAAGAGGTAGTTGGCCTCGCCGCCCATGACGAGCAGGTTGGCGCCCAGCAGGGAGGGCGGGATCTGTTCCGAGGTGGCGGTGGTGGCGGCGGCGGCCAGGGCGTCGAGGAGCCCGTGTAGGCGTGCGTGGTACCGGTCTGCGGTGGTGTAGCCGGCGGCGGTGACGATGCCGACGCGGACGCCGCGGCGCAGCAGGTCCAGCAGGCGCGGCACGAGGGGGCTGTCGGCCTCGAGGCTCTGGCCGTCCTCGTAGAGGGTGACGTCCCCGTCAAAGGTGGCGAGGCGCAGGCTGCTGCCGCAGGCGGTGACGGCCATGGCCTGGGCCGAGTTCAGGATGAGCCGCACGTCGTTGAAGCTGGGGCTCACGAAGCGCCGGCTGCTGATGTGCCGCCTGTGGTCCTGGTGCCTGAAGGCGGCCTCCAGCGGCAGGCGCGTGAAGAAGGGCCCCGCGGACGGGACCAGCAGCTTCAGCTTCGAGGGCGGCGGCTTGGCGGCCGAGGGCCCCTGCAGGGCGATGTGGTCGTCTATCATGACCTCGACGTCGCGCATGATCTCTGCGTAGCGCCTTGCGGCCTCCTCAGCCATGTGCTCGAGGGACAGGGCACGGCCGTTGGACTGGAAGATGCCGTGCGGCTGGGAGTGGAGGACAAAGGGGACGGCGAGGAGGCCCTTGATCCATTCTAGTACAGGGAAGCCGTCAGTAAAAATGAGAAACCATTAATAATGATGATGATGATGATGATGATGATGATGATAAAAGAAGCATTGAATGAGACCATCCTGGCATACCTATAAATTGGTCCCTCCTGTGTGTCTTGAGAGCATCTATTTGGTCCACAAGTCAGCAGCAGCCTTGAGCTGGCGCCAGGCCAAGGGAGACACATGTATCTTATCTCACATTCCACTCTGTACCTTGTCGTCATGATGAGGGAGGAGAAAGAAAGAAAAAAAGAAGGTTCTTGGATGGTTCTAATGCACAATAGATTTAATTGCTCATGGATTGAAAACAAAGAACAAAAAAAAGACTTTTTGTGTATGCTCAATTGAAGGAGGTGATGAGAAGGAAGGAGGAGGAGAAGAAGGAGAAGAAGAAGGGAAACCAATCAGCTGCTGTCCAACTTGAGGCGTAGTAGTAGTGGTGGTGGAGGAGGAGGAGGTGGACAACCAGGGCGACGTGTCATGCTATTCGGGTTCAAGCGACAAAGAAGCCTTCCTAGCAGAGAGAGACTGTAGGGACAGGACAGGGCCAATTGGACTCTGGAGGACATGCCTGTTCCTATGATGGGTTGAATGATTCCTCATCGACTCTCTCTCTCTCTCTCTCTCTCTCTCTCTCTCTCTCTCTCTCTCTCTCTCTCTCGATGGATCAAGTCAAGGACAGAAGTTTGAAAGCATCGAAAAGGCAACAAATACCCAAGTAAGCGGGTTAAGCAGTAGTGTCAGCCTGTCCATTGCTTACTTAATCACATCAGCTGAGCTGTGCGAACCTGCTGCTGCCGCCCAGGTCATGCATTGTCTCACCAAGCAATCATTTCAATTTTTTTTTCTTTTTCTTTTTCAAGGACATGAATGAAACTGACAGTTTTTCTTCCTTTTTTTATCCACATCAACCTGTCACCTCCTCATCCCTCATTAGATTTACGAGACCGTACAGTCTTCCTGTGCAGTAGGGAAAGAGACAGTCTCGGCCTCCGGTCTCATAACGGAATATCAGATGCCTCTCCCATCATGCACCTTCTTACTCCTTCTTACTGCGTACCCCTAAAACGACAGCATAGCTAGCTTTCAAGATCATGTAAATGTGACTACATATGATATGATCATGATTGTTCAAACACCCCCCCCCCCTTCCTCTAGTATGCGAATCCCTTGCGCCGCCGCCGCCGCTCCCCCTTTCAACCCCTCCTTCTACTACTCCTGACTTGCCCGCCATTGGGGTGTTGTGCGCGGTCATGATCCTCATGATGATGAAGAAGAAGAAGAAGAAGAAGAAAAGGAAGGAGAGAAGGAAGAAGAAGAAGAAGAAAATAATCCATCGCATGAAGCAAAAGGTCCTGGGGGAGGTATGAAGTGTATCCCCAAAGGCCCACACCGCGCCTCTCCCGTCCTCCTGCATCCTCCTCCATGGTGTCTTCTTACAAACTGAACTATGCGCAAGGGTGACGCGGTATTCCGCAATAGGTCGAACCCAAAAAAGAAAATTGCCTTTTTTTTTTTCTTCTCCCGCCTAGCATTTTGGTTCCCCGGGGGGTCCGCCTCCTCTATACTTTGGTATCACTTGATGCCCTCTATCCTTCCACCTCCAAAAAAGATCGCCTTTGATCTGGAGATCCCTCTTCCGCCTCGGGTTAGGTTTGTGGGGGGAGGGGGCTGGGGGGTTCACCATCTCCTAGTCCATCATCCTTCCATTCAGCGTAAAGCGCTGGTGACGGTCCTGTGCCCGTCATAATAGGTTCGTGTCTCCGTGGTGGCAAGCCTTCTATACATTGTAGCCTTTACGACAATTTTTGGCCCAGGTTCTCCTAACTAGCGCCGCCGTTGGCCTGTTGGGCGGCGGCGGCGGCAAGCTGCTGGGCGGCTTGTTGTGCGATGACTTGGTTTGCTTCCGCCTGCTGAACCACATTCTGGATCACGCTCTGCTCCTCGCCCGACAGATGAGACGAGAGGCTTGTGTAGAACTGGGGCTGTTCTTGTTGCATTCCTGGTTCAGATGTGTCAGCATGTGGGACCTTTTTTTTTTTTTTTCTTTTTTTTCCCAAGTACGGAGGGCAAAAACCTACTCAAGAGGCACGACCGGAAGATCTGGTATGGCTCGAGCTTATCCAAGGGAGACTCGAGGAGCACGCTGTTCTCGCCCAGCTCGTCATCCGACACCGGGGCCTCCTCCACCTGTCCAAACTTTTGAGCCTGTTGTTAACGTCAAAAGACTGCCCAGAGACAATTGAGTCGTTCTGACTCGGGTGGCGCTGGTAAAACTCACCTCCTCGTTCAGGAATTCCAGATAGGCGGAGCTCTCGTCCTTGGCATCAGTAGGCTCCTCTTCTGGTTCCTCCTCTGCGGTCCACGCAGCATCATCATCGCCCCACTCATCATCGTCGTCGTAGGTATAGTTGGCGTCGAGGCCGTAGTCGTCCTTCATGGCATCTTCGCGGTCTGTAAAGGTTGAAAAGTCAGCATCCAACGCGCACCACTAGATGCTGGCAGGGCAGGGAGGAGGGGTTGATTACTCTTGACTGCGGCAGGCAGTGTTTTGAAAAGTGACGTGATTCCCTAGAAATTGGCATCAGCGAATAATGATTCCCACAGGGAGCACGGATGGATGGATGGATGGATGGGTGCTGCTGTGTGACACCTACCGTGAGTAACCGCGGCCAGCCGACCGAGACGCTCACAGGAACCTGGTCAGGGCTGAGGCCGAGCAGCGCCACGATGGCAACGATGCAGAGCTTCTTGTCATGGACCCGTGTGAAGGAGTCCATGGTGCCGAACCACATGCTGAAGAACTTGTTGGTCCACCCGTTGGACTCGAGCACCTGGAGCGCCAGTAGCGGGTTGTAGTAGATGGCGTTGATGACCATCTCCATCAGGTGGATCTTGTACGATTTCATCTTCTGCTCCGGCTCGCTGAGGACGTTCATGGCCATGCTGATGAAGCCCGACACGCAGTTGTCGATATGCCCCGGCAGGCTGAGCATCATGGCTTCCGACAGCTTGCACGCGCAGATTCGGTCGATACCGCCCACCTTCGGGTCGTCGAACATATCAGAGACCATCGAGTACAGGGCTTGGACGTATTCGGGGTGCTGGATGAGCTGCGGGACGCCAAACTGGACAAAGTTGTCGAGCGCGGGCAGCATGTCTTCTAGGTACAGCTCGGCGCCGGCCTTGAAGGTCCGGTGGATCAGCTCAAAGGCCTGCCACATGGTAGGGGAGATGGACTTGGCAGCAAAAGTACAGCTGTCAATGATCTCAAACACCTCGTTATACAGATCTGTGTCTCATCATCAGCATCAGAATGACATGGCAGGGAGAGAGAGAGAGAGAAGGGAGGGGATCTTCCACCGCAGAGACCCGGACGTACCGTAAAGCTTGTGATCAAGGGTGATCTGGACGACAGGCATGAGGACCGCCTCGATGTGCAAGAGAACATCAGGTGTGCTCTCGAGGGTGAGGATCAGGGTGCCGATAGTCTGGAGGACACCGAGCGCTGTTATGCTCTTGTCGTCCAGGAAATCGCTAAAGTCGTCCTCGTCCCGGTTGTTGTTCCGCTCGAGCAGCTCGTTCACGATCCTGAGGTACGTGTCACGCAGCTGCTCGCTGAGGGCGACGGCGAACGGGGTGAGCTCGGTGGCGAACACCTCGACAAAGTCCTCCATCACGTTGGCCAGGGCGTCGATGTCGGCCTCGTTGGCGAGCTTCAGCAGCTGCTGCATGATCGTGGGGATGGAGGTCTGCATGCTCGTGCGGATGATGTCATGTCGGATCAGAGGCTGCAGCGCAAGGGCGGCAGTCACACGAACAGGCAGGGCCGGGTCGGCCATGCAGTCAAGGATGTTCCGGTAGATGGTGAGCAGGTGGTTCTGGTCCTTGAAGTCCAGCTGCTCAAACTTCTCGATGGTGTCGCAGGCCCGGGCGCGCAGGTAGCCCTGGGGGCTGGTAAAGTCGGGGAAAACATATCGCACAAGAAAGTACTCGACCTGGTCCGCGATCGGCGACTTCTTGCTCAAGAGGACGGGAGCGAGGGTGCCGATCATGCGCAGGGCGCCCTCCTTGGAGATGTGGTCCTTCTTGTCGGGCTCTGCCGTCTCGTAGGCGCTGACGACGCTGTTCACAAACGACAGCAGCTCGAACGTCTGCTTCCGGCGGTTCTTGGTCAGGGTCACGAGGAAGTTGGTGGCCGAGACGTCGGGGGCCGAGACCTCCTCGTAGAAGTTGAGCTTCCGGTGGAGGTACTCCTCAGGCTCGTCCTCAAACTTCTCGAGGTCTTCTGGGGACAGACAGAGCACGGGGAAGATAAAGTGGGTGACCAGGTTTGTCAGGTGCGGCCTCAGGTGCGCCCACATCTCCTTGGGGCGCACGCATTCATCCATGAAGACGATCGAGTAGGACAGGCACGGCCTGCTCAGCCACGAGGTCTTGCTTACCCACTTCTCGATCTCCTGCAGGTAGTGCTTGAGGATCTCGGGCGCAATGTTGGCGGCAAAGAAGTTGGCAAAGGCCATCTGGTCCGCATCGTCCTTGGTGATCGCATGTGGGTTCCCATGCCTGGTGCCACGAGGGTCAGTCGTCGGTTCGCGACGTCGTAGCGAAAAAGAGAGAAGAAGAAAAGGAAGGCCCACCTGATGTATAGACGGTTGAGGTTAAAGTATGCCCATTTCTTTGCCTTCCACCAGTGGTGCCGCTCGCGCTCGAGGGGGTCGTCTCCCATGGCGATGGCAGGAGGGGCCTTGGAGACGGTCTGAAGGAAGACGGTACACCAGCCGATTGTGTTTTGCTGCTCGCGGAGGAAGGCGGCCAGGTCGAGCTGTACTCATCAGGTCAGTCCAGATGCGATCGAGGATATTTTGTATATATATATATATATATATATATATATATATATATATATGTAGAAAGAGAGAGGGAGAGAGAGAGGGAGAGAGAGAGAAAGAGAGAGACTGTGCTGACCCATGTTGCGTGCTTGTATGCCTTGAGAGCAATGTGGAGCATCTCCCCGGCCTCCTCGCTCTCCTGCGACACCAGTTCGGTGGAGATGGCGAGCAGGCGGGGGAAGCTGGCCTCGACGATCTTGTCGAAGTGAGCCTTGTTGTCACCATCGCTGGCCTTGAAGCGGTAGGCCCGGCAGATGGCCAGCAGGCACTGCAGGCCGGCGAGGACGGAGGGCGCATCATTCGTGTTCAGGAGCTGGATGGTAAAGTCCATAAAGGTAGGCCACTTGTCAGGGAAGTCCCAGTGCAGGATCCTCTGCAGGATGGGGATGAGCTGCTGGCGGATCAGGCCTTGCGAGGAGGCCAGGATGGGGAGTAAACGGTCGCGGACTCTCGCCTTCTCGTCTTCTGGTATCGGGGTCTCGTTGGGGAAGTGATCTGTGCCTGCCCATGCCCGGTTGACGCGGTTCTTGAGGTAGATAACGGCTGGAGATACGCGTGAGCCTCAGTACCATGGACTGTACACGACGGTGCGAACGGGTTGGTTTGGGATGGGTGGTTCAGGGACGCGTCTCGAGAGAAATGCGCCGCGGGTGTAGCACGTACTGGAGAGGCGGATGTTCTGTTCCTGCTCTGACTGCAGGATCTGAAGGAGGGCGTCGAGAAAGCCATTGTGTTCCTCTGCCTGCAAGCCGCGCGCACACACACACACACAAAGAGGGGGCGGAGTTAGCAATCGGCGCGCCCGAGAAAAAGGGTGGGAGGGAAGGATGGAGGGATGAAAGAAGCGGCGGGGGGAGAGAGATGGCGGACGGATGCTGAGACGCGATGATTTTGGGGGGGGAGGGGGGGAGGGGGAGGAAGGGGGAGAAAAAGAACGGGAGGGAAGTCTTTCCAACGTTGGTCAGGGGGAAGGAGGGGAGATAAAACGGGGGACGGCAATGGGACTCTCTGGAGGGATGCGTACCTGTTTAAGCTGCAGCTCGGCCCTCTTGCGGACGTTGGCATCTGCGTCGAGAGTCGCGACGATGCAATTTCTAATTGCAGCGGCATCCATCTTCAAGACCAGACGCGGGGCGTAGACATGCAGCAAGAGGCAGTGGCGAGCCAACGAGTACGTCGAAAGCCGTGCAGAGAGGGAAAAGGAAGTTTTGTTGAAGAATGACAATCACCGGATGTCTGAGGATATCGAGGGGTGGCGTGCGTGGGCGTTCCGGTCGTTCGCTGAAGATTGTGCGTGTGCGGCCTTTGGGGCGGATGTTGGTATCAAGAAAGTAGGATTTGGCTTTGGACGGTGATGGAGTGGCACCTGGTCGCCATCCCCCCCCCCCCCTCTCTCTAATTGGGCTTTTGCGGTGGTGGCCTGCAAAAAAAAAAATAGCTTGAGCCCCGCCGTGGCTGGGCGTGCCTGGCGTTCTGGCTGGTGATTCCCCCTCTCTCTCCTTGCACTACCACTCACTACCTTTTCCCACTGTAACTTTCTCACTCGCCCTCACCCTCTTAGTGGCTCCCACTGTGTGTGTTGGCCCCGGCCCCCCCCCCACCTCCTCCTCCTCCCCCGAAAACCCCCTACAAAGAAGGGAGTATAGGCCCTAGGAGGCTCTTTTTTTCAAGGGACCCTGCCCCCACTACAGTTACACCCAGCCAATGACAGGGGTTGTCTTTTGTATCCCTTAGTTCTGGGTACCTGGGGTTGTGTAGCGTTGTAGGCAGCGGATCAGGTACCCCAGCTTAGCGAGTGATTTTACTGTACTTGGCTGGAATGGGATGGGGAGGAAGCGCCTAGAATATTGGACTGTCGGACAACACCTGTCGATCTTGAAAGAGAGAAAGAAGAAGAAAAAAGTGAGCTCCTCCTCAGATGATCCTAGCTGAGTAACTACCAAAAGTGATTTGCCTGCGTGGTCTTTTTGTCTCGATGGCGTATCCTGCTAAACTGCATTCGGGGGGAAGTATATTTGGTCATATTTCGAACACCATCACTTGATTACCGAGGCCACTGTACTTCAAACATTACGAAGGGGTTACAATGATCCATTTCCCCTCTCTCTCTCTCTCTCTTCCGATCATTATTGACCCTGTGGCAGAAAACAACATTTGCAAGCCCCCCCCCCCCACTCTTTCAGCGCCCCCGTTGATCGAACCAGGATTGATGAATCAGGATTACCTGCCAAGGTACGCCCACCCATCCATCGCTCAACGTATACCGCACCACCACAGACGCAGAATGCATTTAGCCGACCTGTCACGTCAGACATACAGGATACTTATCCTGTCTTGCATCCGCCGAGAAGGCCTCAGGTTATGCGGCCAACCCTCTGCTGGGGGGGGGGGGGAGGGGACAGACACAGAGAGGCGGCCAAAGCGGACGCCCTGCCACATGCGCATACACATACACACATACACATACACACACACACACACACGCCTCGTAGGAGCGCACGCCTCCTTTTTTGTCCCACCTCCCGGTTGATGCTTGAGAATACACGTCTTCTCCTGCCCAAAGCAAGCTGCCGTAGGTGTGTTGGATTTGCAGACGGGGCAACGCCCTCCGTGCGTGCACTGGCTGAGTCTGGTCTTGAATCCCCCCCCCCTTCTTCTTCTCCTCCCCTTCTCATTTCTATAGTGATACGGACAAAGTTCCCCTCAAGCCCCCCCATGTGCCATGTGAGAATGTGCAACAATGCACACGGGCCAAGCATCGGTCTATTTCTGGAACTTGTAAGAAATGCACGTCTGTCACATTACCAGCTTAATAGGAACTACGCTCATTGCTTCGCTCAAGAGAGTCAAGGGGGGGGTTGCTGCATTTAGGGCCCTTGTACACATCAGAAAAAGATGAGATCAAATAGCATTGCATACAGGAAGATATTGGATCACATAGGCACTAATTCATGCTCTGTTGTCATCAACATTCCAAGTCCGATTTCATTCAGTGGGTCTCTCTGCCCACCATGCATTAAGCAACGCCCATCATACAGATAAAGGTAAAACCGGTTAGAAGAGGGGAAGAAAAAGAAGAAAAGACAAGGAAGGAGAAGAAAAAAGAAAGAAAAAACAGAAAAGAAAAGAAAAGAAAAGAAGAAGGAAAAACCGGCCGCCCGGATTCGCCCGTCTCTCCTGCATAGACGATCTCGTAAGCTGTAACGTGTATCTTCGAAAGAAAAGAGTATGATCATCCAGACAACACACCCCTGCAGGATTATGTTTGTTCACTTCCAAATTCTACCATGTATAGCCCATTTGCTCGGTCCTTTTTTCCCCCTTCGTGGTGTATGTATACCCAATCCTGTGTCCAGATCTGGAAGTCAAAAGTGCACCCTCCCCTCCCCCTTTGCTGGAGATCCTCATGCCTTGTCGGTAGGTTGATTTGTGCTCAAGGAATGCTGAATGCCTAATAATTAGCGATCCGCCCGCGGGGGTAATATCAAAGAGGATAGAGACACTCCAACTCCAGTCCACGGCTGTGGAAGCTTTAAAAGAAACACCAAACGACCTGATCCGATATAAAAGAACTCGAAAAAAAGAAAAGAAAAAAAAGACATACGCGTTCGGATAGATCCAATTCCAGGTTTGGGAGGAGTTTCAATGCAACCAGCGCTAGATCCAGGGTTCTGGTTTTCATCTCGCTGCGGAAAGCTGTGCAGCCACAAGGAGGGGAACATCCAATTTCACAGTGCGACTGCGAAGACTCCTGGGTCCTGATGTAGTGGTCCAGATCCTGGGTTTGAGTTGATAGACACAAATCACCGGTGTGTAGGTAGGTGTGTGTGAGAGAGAGAGAGAGAGAGAGAGTGAGAGAGCCACGGGCAGATTCGACTCTTTGAGGACCACTGTTATCAGATCAAGTGTGTCTGGCTCCCGGGAACTGGGGTCGGCATTTCCGATGTTGGCCAAGAAAGCAGAGAAATAAGTCCAAAATCTTCCAAGGAACAGAGCGCGCGGCCCAAGGGGGCAAGAGACAAGCGTGTACCGCGAGATTTGGAAGTTGAAAGATCCGCAACTTCAGGCAACGACGGAGTACAAGTCCTTTATGGAAGACACTGCGATTGACGATCAGGCCCGGTACCTCAGCGAGGCCGCCGAGATGCTGTCCAGTCTTACCAGCGCGAGATCAGAGAAAAATCACATGTTTGTGTGTCTTTTTTGGTCCTGGGAGGATTGAGCCCTGGGGAGGTGCCAGATGTGGAAGGAAAGGGCGTTTTCCATTGGGTTGCCAAGCCATGTAGAGAGAGAGGTCGCCTGGACGCTGTGCGTCTTTGCAGGACCTCCGAGCAGTAGATGGCAAGAGGGTCTGGATGGTGAGAGCCAGGTCCTTGAAACGGCTTCACTTCTCTGAAGATCATCGTCCCAAGACACCATGCAGAACACAGTCCAAATGAGGGGTCCAGGCCATGGATGAGTCGGTTTTACTGCTCGGTTGGTCCAGAGTTGGGGAGATCGGAGGCCAGTGATCAGCATCTTGGGAAGAGGTCTGGTACGCCACGAGAAATGTCCCATGCTGGAAATGGGCAAAGCTGAGAAGGATCCATGCCGCACAAGCTGGAGCGGCCAATAGTAGCCTTGACCTCTGGCGTACGCACAGAATTCTCACCTTCCAATGAACTCCGGACTGTGTCAGTGTGGACTCGCATGAAGTCCTGGCACGAAGACAGGAGGCCTCTCCCAAAGCCGAATGACGCGAGGGCGACGAAGCCGACAGGAGAAAGAAAGGAAAAAACAAGGGGGGCGGGGCGTTGGCCGGCGATGACACCATGCCCCAAAGAAAGGTATTTTCAGTCATAATACGGACGGGGGCGTGTATCAGTCAGTCCTGAGGGTGTGTGTGGGCTCTCTCTCGCTCTCTCTCTCTCTTTCTCTCTTCTCTCTCATGAATCTTCGGTCCAGCGTAGTGTGAAAACCATCACAAGAGCCTGCGAGATCATCAAAATCATAAAACAAGAAACATGACGGGACGTATCGCCCGACCAGAATGCAGATCAAAAGAACAACCGAGGCCATGCGACAGAAAATCCAGGTCCAGGGAGGTAAAAGTCCAGGTGAACTCCAGGAGAGCCGGGGCGCCATGCCAAATTGAAGTCGGAGCTGAACAGGTCCAAGAGATCCGGTCGCCCGTAAGAGAGGGATGTGAAGAGAGAGAGAGAGAGAGAGAGATGCAGACTTGCAAATTTGAAGGGTAATCTTTTTCTTCTTCTTCTCCTCTTCTCTTCAATAGCCTCTCAACCAAGACGTTGTCCGGGCGGTAAAAGTAGAAAGCAGCGCAAACGCCATTCCGAAAGCAAAAAGCAGGTAGGGTCCAGATCAAACAAGAAGGGTGAGGGGGCGGGGGAGGGCCGTGCTACCATCACTCAACTCACACAAGATCCGGTCCATGCCGTGCGACTCATCATCACTGCCCCCTTCCCCCCCCAACATTAAAAGGGAAGAGGGAGACTATTGAGCCCGGCGGTGCCTGTCGGACTTGCTGTAGCTGCCGTCGCGGGCGTCGCGATCGCGGTGGCGGTGGGGATGAGATGATCCACTGTTTCCTGTCTGAGCTGGTGTACTGGTAGGGGAGGAAGTGGTCGCACGAGGAAGGGGGGTCTGGCTCGTAGCATCGTACTGGGGTGGTTCATACTGGTAAACCGGCTGGCCTGAGGAGTTGTAGTCCGGCTGGGTGGTGGCGTAATTGTTCCCACGGCCGTACATGGGGTCTAGAGGCTGTGCAGGGTGGGTACCTGGGTACTGGCCTTGGCTATAATACCCAGGGCCTTGGGACTGGTTTGGGTAGGCAGAGGCCGGCATCCTGGAGTCCTGGTACGCGCGGCCAGACCGGCTCGTCTGGTGCGCGCCGACGTCGAGGTACGGAGGGCCTCCTCCCTCCGAGGTGTACATGGCGGTGCCATAAGGGCCCTGCGTATAGGCGGCCTGTCCTGATTGTGCGCTATACCTGCTGTCCTGTGCCGGGGGTGGAAAGGTCTGTCCTGAAGAGTACGACGCAGGGTTGCCGTACGCGGTCTGTCGGTTGTCATATTGGAAGGCCGCTCCTCCTGGTCCCGCGCCGGCGCCACTGTATCCAGGAGCATCGTTTCCAGGGTATCTGGGCACAACGTCATAAGAATCACGGCTTGGGCCGATAGGGTAGGGTGGTGATGCAGGAGACTCATACTGTGCAGGGGTCGATGCGCTGTTGAAGCGGCTGGACGAGTCGCTGTATCTCGCTGTCGGGGAGTTAGACTGAGTGCTTCTCAGGTGGAAAACATAAGAATCGCTTGAGGTGGTTGTACCTCCACTACCGCCGGAGTGACTCCTCCTCTCCTGCTCCCAGCGAGCAGAGTCGTTCTTGAGGTCCTGAATCATAGCCTGTAGGGGGCATGACAAGTTATATTTTAGCTTCGGCAGGGGCGCATCAGTCGCGAGGGGCGAGGGCAACAGGTACCACGTACGGTAGTCAGAGCTCGATAGGCAGTGACGCGATAGCCCTGCATCATCTGGCCGGTAGTCGGGTCCTGTGAAGAAAGGGTGGACATCAGTATGCGGTTTTTTTTTTTTTTTGGTTTGTTTTTGTTTTTGTTTTTCCCTTCTCCTCCCTCCCGTCGGCGTTGTGGCGCAAAAGCGCGCGCGCCAAGAATCAGGCAGCAACGAGAAGGAGAGGAGAGGAGAGGCGCAAAGACATACAGTATAGGTTCCAGGTCGGACGAGCGCATCGTTGCCAAGGTAGCGGCAGATGTCGGCGGTGATGACCTCGCGGTCTATCCCATCGCGAGGTACAAAGTACTCGTTTTGCCGTGGCGCTGAGGACTGCGCCGCGCCTGAAGCGCCGTCTCTTCTTGAAGACATCGTGTGCGGGCCTGGGGTGGCAAGAAAGAAAAGCAACTAAAAGCGCAGATCGTCCCTGTCTCTGGGGTGGGGTGAGGCCGGGAGGAATAGAGGGATTTTCCTGTTGGACTTTTTTGTTTAATAAAAAGAAAAAGATAGATAAGACGGGAGAAGGGGAGAGGGAGAAGGCGCGTAGAAGGTAATGAAGATGAAGAAGAAGAAGAAGGAGAACGACACACAGATGGTACCTGGGGAGAGGGAAGGGGAGAGACAAGGGAGATAAAAGCTTGTATGTCGAGATGTCCACGGCCAGTGGGTGGTTATGGAAGGTTGTGAAGAGAAACAGGGTGGTCGGTCGGAGGGGGAAAAAGAGGGATGGGGAGAAGCTGGTTGAAAAAGGAACAGCGGTGGGGAGGGGGGTTGAGGGGGGGAGAGAGAGAGGGGGGGGGGGGGGGGGGGGGGGGGGGGGGGAGGGGGGGGAGGGGGGGGGGGGGGGGGGGGGCGAGGCCTTTGACCATTAGCCAGAGAGGAGCGTATGACTTCTTTCAGACCCAGAGTTAAGTGAGTGCCCTCCCAGGAAGGCACAGGTTGAACGATAAACGACAGGATAAACGGCCTGCGCCTGCTACAGTACACTACTGGACGGTGGATCCTTCCCAGTTCAGAATTCTCCAACAGGGCTTCTGGCCCTCTGTGGAAGGCCCAAACCCACCCTCCCACCCACCCCTTCCCTTCCCCTCCCCTTCCCCTCCCCCAAACCCAAAAAAAGAAAGAAAAAAAAAAAAGGGAAAAAAAAAAAGGAAGGAAAAAAACCAAAGAGGCAAGGCTAGGCGGCCACACAGGGGGGGGGGGTTAGTACATGGAAAGGGAACAAGTACTGGAACACACACACACACACAGTAAGCAAGTAGTGGCCTGTTTCCATAGGATCCCCATACGTCCCAGAGGGAGGTGGTTGGCAGGTCACTAGTGGGGGGGGGATACATGGGCCTGCTGGACCTCATCCTGGGCCTACAGTTGGCTGGGGGCCAATATGGTGGAGCTATGGGCCACACCAGGGCCCGGCCAACAGCCTGACAGAGCGCCGTAGATCTCTCCTGAGATGCAGGATTAGGGAGTCTACCGATGCAACGGGAACAGGGGCTTCCCGGGCTTGTCAGGCAGCTCTTGACGACATTCCAAGGGTATCCTCAAAAAGATTGGGTCGGTGTTGTGGGATTTTCTCTGGGGCTGTCCTCTCTGTCTCTCTCTCTCTCTCTCTCTCCCTCTCTCCCTCTCTCTCCCCCTCTCTCCCTCTCTCCCCCTCTCTCCCTCTCTCCCTCTCTCTCCACGAGCGAGCATCTCACCGTCATGTCATGGCAACAAGCTGCAGCTGGAGTTTGGATTCCTTCTCCTTCAGGGTCTCCCGAGAACCGCCTCAGCCCCGCGCAGAGACAGGCTCATGACTGGACAACCAGCCCATCTTCCCTCTCGGAGGACGTAAAAGGGGGCTGCGCAACCACAGGGCTTGTCAGCAATGGGACTGGGTCACCGACTGGACATGCCCCCTCTCTGTGTGCGTGTGTGCGCTTACCTACAGCATGTGTGTGGCACGTAGTACCAGTAATAAATACATGACCAAAAGGCTCTGGCCATGCCCCTGCTGCCCCTACCGTTTATGTACATACTATATACATACGCAGTACTGTAGTACATGGTACAACTTGTCGTTCTGCAGCAGAACAAGGGCCCAAACAAGGTTCCTGGTGAAGCCTGCGGGAGATCACCGCCTGCGTGGGAGAGCCTGGTTGGTCCGCCAAGCGGTACCACTTATACCTACGCAGTGAGGAAACTCTAGCACACGGCTTTCGCCCACTAGATTGGGGGGTCATCAAATGTACCTAAAACAAGTGCTGCAACGGCAACCTCGAAACACATGCATGATGGGGGCTAAAGAAAAGACGTCGCCCGTTGCAGGCTCAGGAAGCTGTCTGCTATTCTTGATATCGATCGATTAATTGATTGATTGGATTGATTGATGATAATGATGATGATGGTAGTCAGAAGGATGACCACCTTGGCGAGGTTGCATCCGAATGAGCGACAACCTGCCGCCAGGCAGGACGGCATCCTCCGTGATCGCTCGCTTGTTCCCCCCCCCCCCTCTCCTCCCCCCTCCTGCCTCAAAGCCCGAGACACTCGTCCACATCTCTTTGGTCAACATAACCAGCCAGTCGGTTCTTCCGGTGAGGTACCATCTCACTGAGTCCCCGACTCTTCCGGTCTGTACACCCTTCCTCTCTCTCTCTCTCTCTCTCTCTTTTTCTCTCTCTCTTTCTCTCTCTCTCAAAAGACCTTGTCAGCCAAGGGGAACAAGGACATACCACCACCGCCAGACGATGACAGAGATGCAGCAGGCCTAGCCCGGCGGTGAGAGGAAGACCCCCTTCCCCCAGCTCGCCATGTCCGGGCCTTTTTCCCCCTCATTTCTATTTTATTTTGTTCCTTTCTTTCTTCTCCTCTTACCAAAATCTACCTAGGCTATCGTCAGCAACAATGGATTGTGGAATACAGCACAGAAGAAGCTTTTCGCTCGTAATCCAGCCCGCGACTGCCCTCAGCTAAGGCTTGCAGCCGCATTCAATGTCGGTGATCCTTTTGGGTGTTAGCTTACACCGGCAGCAGACCGACCTCGTGGAGAAAGCGAGGTCCGGCCTGACTGATCAGAGGGGCGGAACCGCATCACACACAATTTTGTACCCTCTCCAGCCATGCCAGCGGATTTATTCCACCGTCTCTGTTGTACACAGATGCTGTGGACCATGCACTCACACACACACACACACACACACACACACACCCCCCCCTCTCTGAAGAGCCGGGCTGTCCCATGATTGTCACCACATCTTCTTTGTTTTGTGTTTGTGTGGTGTGTGTGTATATGTGTGTGTCTGACTTGGCTTTCACACGAGGCGCTATTGCTACCCTACCGACATGGCTGCTCCTGGTGGCAAGGCTGCTGGTCATCACGCCGCGCAATCTTACGTACTATGTTTGGTGGTACTTCCATAACACTGACTGCATCACAAGGACGAAGATCATCATCATCAGGTTGGTGAGCCGGGGGGGGGGAGGGGGCGAAGGGGAGTGAGTGGTCGTCCAAATTCCTGATTTCTGGTCCGTCCACCCATCCATGCACCCATCGCTGTTATCGTCCAGTGGCAACCTCGTATGCAGCAGTCATCTCCATGCCCGCATATCGACCAACAATTGCGATGGCGCCTGTGGTCCAAACAAAAAAAAAAAAACAAGAAAACCAAGAGAAAAAAAACCAGACCACTCAGGTACTGCCGAGCATGCATACGATAGCAACGGCGCTGGTATTTAGCAGACAAATCAGAGCAGAGCAGGACGGTTGCTTGCCCTCTTTTGGGTCTGCCCGCTGAAGTGATGCGAAGTCCCTTGCGGGTGGGCTTTCCTCTCTTTTTTTTTTCCTTTCCCTTTTTGGCCTGAGGCTGTTGGGCTCCAATGCGCTGGAGCCTGACCTTGGGCGGGAACAGGGGTTATGGGTCCAAGGCGCCCTGGTATTGTCCAATCAGCATCTCGACCACACCACAGATCTTGATACAGAGTTACATAGTACATGGTACAGTACTCTGCATGTGGACAAGACAACCTTCACCTGATGAGGCACATTGTAGCGAAAACGAGATAAATTGTCGTACCCGCGTCGTGACGGCAGTCAGTCGGAACCATATTAAATAAAGGGGCTCGCCATGGAACAAAGTGTGTTGCGAGACTTGCCACTTGCACTGTCGTGGCACCACAGGATGTACTGTAGTTCAAGGAGTAGGTATGTAGTCAAGGTTGTCTTGGATGCGATGATGTCGGCTCTGCTCCCATGCGTACTCGTGTGGATGGGGGGGGGGGGGTATATTTTGTCTCCCTGGTGGGAGGGCAGGAGCATGGCATGCGTGCAGGTCGATCCAACCTCGTCCTTGCAGATTACTGTGCCTCATCCCTCGCCTGCCGTCTCCAGACAAAAGGCGGACGCAATTCTCAAAGACTTGGGGCTGGTTCAACATGCGTCATTCTGACCGAGGTGTGCGTGCGTGCGTCCGCGCGCGCCCGCGCGCGTGTGTGTGTGGTCAGCAGTCAGGGCTCTAGAGCAAGCGAGGCGAGGGCCAAGATTGATCTGCCGCCTCGCTACATTACAGGCTGGATAGTGCAACATGGTCGGTGGGTATTGGGCCGGAGCAGCGGTCGAGGTTGTGTTTTCTTTGTTGAGACTCAAAATGTGAGGCTCCATTGGACAAGGACCTGGTGTGCTCCGGTCACCGCTGACTCTGCTGCGGTGGAACAGGGACACAGGAGCTCATCCTGCTGTATCTTTTCCCGGCAGATGATCCCACCTGACGCATGGCCACAAGTCCTTGACGCGTGGACTCTTCCCGCCTTCATCATCCCCCAAATGGCTCCCAAAGCATGCTGGGTTGTACGCTGGCGAGAAGCAACCCTCTCTCTCTGCTGCGTCTTATTGGACATCAAAACACAGTGGGCCCTCCTCCCCCCTTCCCCTCCCCCTTGTTTTCATAGTGTGCGGCCCGGTCATCCAAACTTCAACTTGCTCTGGCCGGTCTCCATCTTCTGCTTGCTCTTGTTGGTGGGCCGTTTTGCCGCTGCACCTGCACCTGCGGTTCCCGTGCGGGTGGTGTTGATACGAGCTGATGATGATGATGATAATGACGAGGAGGATGGTGCAGCTGCAGGTGCAGCGCCGTGGCCGACAAATGCTCGACTGCCACGTTCTTCCTCCTGGAGATCTCTAGCAAGGTGCTCATCCTGATG
Organism: Cryphonectria carpinicola; assembly: GCA_014849955.1. NCBI lineage: Eukaryota > Fungi > Ascomycota > Sordariomycetes > Diaporthales > Cryphonectriaceae > Cryphonectria > Cryphonectria carpinicola. The sequence continues at coordinate 17,759 of JACWRQ010000128.1, read as the reverse complement.
ACACTGAAACCCCTCGGCCGACTGGAAGCCCTCCCTGCAGCGCTCACACGTGTAAGACGTGATTGGAACCTGCATCTGGCGGTCACGGTCGACACCCTCCCTCGCATACCCTCCTGCAGATGCAGACTGCTGCTCTGAGATAGGATCGCCGTCGTGACCGTGCGACGTTTCACTGCCTTCGACCTCTCCGTTGCTCGTATTCGAAGAGGGCGTGCCGCCGCCTGCAGACCTGTCGGGCTGTCTCGAGAAAAATTGTTGGATGCCAGGCTTTTGGTCCAGTTTTTTTTGCTTGGCCGAGGGGGGGTGGTGGTTGTGGTTGTGGTTGTGGTTGTGGTTGTGGTTGTGGTGGTCTGGAGACGGCTCCTCGGGGGCCTCTCGAGAGGTCCTCTTCAGGGCCTGTGCCTCTTCCCCCTTGACAAGAAACGCGCCGATGCCCATGTTCCCGGTCACACCCTCATCAAAGCCGCCCACGCTGAGCGACAGGTTTGCGCAGGGCCATACCTTGCCCTCCATGACAATCTGGTTGAGTAGATGTTTTCCGAGTCCGAGCAGCATCTCCTTGTCGATTTGTTTTCCCTGAGGGATTGGGCTCTGTCTGGATTTGGTCTGACCTCCGTGGCGATGGTGGAGGTTAATGGTCCGAGGACGCCTCTTGTTCTCGAGGACACCCTCCTCGACGAGGCGGGAGAAGATGTCACCCACGAAGATGTGAAGCCATCTGATGGCCTGCTCGGTGCTGTTGATGCTCGGCCGAAATGACTTGGCCGACAGCATGGACTTGATCTGGACCCGGGAGTTAACCTCCGACTGGTCGATGCCCCTGATGGTAGTGTATACCCAACTTCCCGTGTCGTCGCCCAACTTCAGCTTGAGCTGCTCGAGGGGTACCAACAGCAGCTCGTTGACGGAGTCGGTACCGAATGTCTGCGCGACTTGGTCGCCTAACTTGCCGCCCAAGTTACGTATCTTGGTGAACTTGAAGCCTGACAGGAAGTGAGCAATGGCGCGGTTCCGGACGACTGTCTGGCCATTGGGCTTCTTAGAGCCAGAGCCCAATTTCGATAGCAGCTTGTTTTGGGCAACGCCTGCCGACTGCACCAGGAAGCTTGGTCAGCTGGGTTTCCAAGGTTCACACTGCAGCCTAAGTAGAAAGATGGTGCTTACGCATGTGAAGTTCAACCTGTCACGGATGGCCGTCCTGACGCCCCTCACAATCTCTGACCCGATCAGGATTGCCACGTCGTCCCAGTCGGGGTCATCAGTCTCGGTCTCTGTAACATCCAGGTCCACAAGGGCGTCGGCCTTCCAGTCCAGTGCGGTGATGGACGGCATAGGGAGCTTCTCGGTAGGATCATCGTAGGGTGGCGGGCGGTTGAGCTCTGGGAACCGCGTGGTCATGATAGAATGTACTTGAGCAGACAGGTCGAGAAACTGTGGGAAAGACATGGGAGGTCAGAAGGATACATCTCTCAGGTCCAGGTAGGAACGAGCACTTACCACTTCGTCGATGGATGCTTTCTCGACCTTTTGGAGATTTGCCGGAAGTAACTCCTTGATGACGGACAGGATGTTCCTCGACTGCATCCGGTATCTGCAGTACTGAAGCATCAACATGATGTGTGCTGCATTGCTGGCTGGGTTTCGATGGGAGAGGAGTGTGCTCACGGGTCCAGTGACACCTTGTCAGTGTTCACCACGGGGTCGTCTCGGTACGCCCAGTTCTCCTCGCCCTCTCGCCACGTCGCGACATGCTGACAGATGAGGTTCTCGCAAAGTTTCTTTGCCTCGCCAATGTCATGAAATCGTCCAACGCCCTTGTCCCTGGCGGGATAGTTGACAGCAATCAAGCCTTGCCTGGCGCATCTGTCAGCACAATCCTTTCTCTCTCTCTCTCTCTCTCTCTCTTCTTTTTCTTTGTTCCCTCTTCTCGTATCGAAAACCGAAAAGCCTTTCGAAGAAGAGGGAGGGAGAGCCACCATACCACTGCTGCACAGCTAGGGGCTGGTCGTCGGGAAGGTTCAAGCGGCGCATCTCACACTGCGCATAGAAGGCATCCAGGTCGATATGTGCCACAACTCGGAGAGGGCATGATGTTGAGTAGGATGCCAGATGAGCAAAGTTGCGATACGTGAACTTGGATCTCTGGCGCCCAGGAGCACCAGCCGGCGACGACTGCCTGAAGCTTGGCGGCGGTGACGACATGGCGCCAGGTGATGTGGTGGCTGATTCAGGCACTCATGGCGATATTCCAAGAACGCATGACGGGGTATTCTGGGACAAGAGACATTAGATAAGGTCTGCAGCGCCTCAGGATCTCAGGACACAGCAGGCAGTGGCGTTTGGTTTTTGAGGTCGTTCCCGTTGAGTTGCGAGGACGTTCACGACGGGCGGTTTAGGGGCATAACCCTGCATTTTCGTGGAGGCGGCGTTAGTGGCGTTAACAGATCTGCACTTGTCAGGTCATGTGCTGCTGATAGTGCCATGAACCTACTAGCATGGGGTACCAACTCAACCTCGTGAAGTACACAACAACAACCTCTTGAAGTACACAACAACAACCTCTCCTCTTGTCCACGATCTATGTGCATTGTGATTCACCACTGCTCTCTCTCTCTCTCTCTCTCTCTCGCTCTCTCTCTCTTTGGCAGGGAGAAGATGCGCCCCATTTACCAACTCATCTTCATCACGATGCCTCGGCTTTCAACGCGATGAACCCTGGAGATGTACCGTCTCTCTCGACGAGTGTCCAAAACATCCACTGCACATTCAGGTTACCCAACTAGGGATTGGATCCTGAGATCGAACAAGGTGGATGAGGAGACTACACCCCTCTTCTTGTCCTTCACCATCACCATCATCATCATCATCATCATCATCATCATCTCCTTCTTCTTCTTCTTCTTCCGTCATCCTCTTCTGGGTGCTGCTGGGTGCTTACTCATGCTGTGTTCCCCGCGGCGGTGCTTCATGCAGTCACTTCCCTCTTGCCTTCTTGAAGAGCGTGTGACGCTGAAGAGAATCTGCTCGTAACAGCTATGGGCTTCAACTTGACTGTCGACATTCCATAAGCACATGGGAATTCAAAGTGCCGATCTATGCTGTCTACAACGTGCTCGATATAAACCGCCTTGGCGAGACTCCATCAGGAGGGCATTGGCGGTGCGCCACTTTTCTCCCCAGTGGACCGAGTCAGATCCCATGAGCCGCAACCAGACAGATCCGACTCGATGGTCAGTCTGTTCAGAGAGGGTGTTGCCAAACTCATTTACGAGAGGCAACAGTCTGCGTGGCTATCCTTACCGCATGGGACCTTTGTCCTACCTGGCGCTGGAGAGAAGCGGGTTGGATGTCCGCCAAAGAACTAACCATGCTCAAGTGTGACATCGTGTGAACACTGCGAGACATTTGCTCTGGGCTGACCATCCTCGCTGTTGTTGCTTCAGATTACATGCCATGCGTCCTGAGAACCGTCCATCCTCTCTCACACTCTCTATATCTCTGTCTAATCGCATGATATGTTCATTTAGGGCTTTTGACGCTTCCGTACCTTTTTTTTTTTCCTTCTTTTTTTTTTTGTGGCAAATCGAGGACTGATGTACGTGTGGTAATGTTCCTCCCGATGGAGACCTATTATTGCTTGCCGAGGGCGGAAGCAGCGTGCGCAATCACTCCTGCAACCAGCAGCCCATCTGGCTTTGGGTCTCAAATCCAAGTAACAATGTCGATGGGCTGGGAGGACTGTGACTCCAGCTTTCCTCATGTTCGCCCCGATACTCGGTCCCCAGTCCGGTCTGCTGCTGCTACTTCACGACACGTCTGCGTTCCCGAGCATGCATACCAGATAGATCGTCCTGGCCTTGATCGACCATGACCGAGAACCTCAGCAATACCACATCAACATGCATAGCCCTGATTCCTGGTTTCCAGTGCTCATCCACGAGAAGAAGAAGTTGGACCTCAGTGCCCGACAGCCGTCGGGGCGGCCCAACAATGGAGATCCGCATCGTCGCCTCGAAAGTGATGGTGTTGAGGGGTTCTTGTCAGTTTCTGCCCTGGCCATATTTCTCCATCTCACACGTTTGTTTCTTCGGTTTAGTATAAAGTTGCTAACCTCAAAGCGCAGGGCGAACCGAGACGAGTTGGATATTTGCCCGAAAGGGGGGGGGCGGAGAGGGCTTCCTTCACTCCTCCGCAGTCCATCGAATTCACGTGATCGCAGAGCCTGGCGCAACGTGTTCTCCTTGGAACCTTGATGGAGACACATGGGAGGAAGACCTAAATCGGCCTACTACTGTGTCTGTCGTGCATATGCACTGCGTCAGATGACGATCAGGAATCGCATTGAAAGTCTATCTCATTGTTGGCGTAATAAGGCTGTGTGTCCATACCATGCTCCACACCACATGCTTTGGGCCCTTACCATCTGATTTCCGTCCGACGGAGCAGAATGGATCGGCTATTCCTTCTTCCGTTTCTGTGTTTATTTATTCTATGAGTGCGGGAGGGAGGCGGGAAGAAAATAAAATGCGCTCTGGGTCAACTAGTGAGATCCCATCACCACCGTCAATGTGCTCGGGTTTGTACTTCATCATTGGGCAAGAGAGACGCACACGACTCGTCGTGTCGTTGATTATGGGATATGGCTATGTATTTCAAGTGCCCTCGGCATGATACTAATACACTGAGGCGGAAGGACGAGGGAACATGGACAGACCGGCCGGCGTGCTGCTATCACCTCTGCCCGCACAAGGCTGCTGTCATCGCGCGCCGTGCCCGGCCACGTGTGTGTTGGAATTTTACAACGATGTTCTTCCTTTTTTTGGGGGGGGGGGGGGGGGTTTTTTTTTTTTTTTTTTTTTTTGTTTCTCCCCCCCCCTTTTTCTTTTTGTTTTGGTGGGGTGGGGTTTTTTCTTGAGGGGGGGGGGTTGTTTTGCATGACACCACGGGGGACCTA